>JAAGAY010139179.1:0-38320 GCA_011801015.1 Ardeotis arabs
ACATCCCCCACTAGATCAGGTTTCTCAGAGCCCCATCCAACCTGGCCTTGAATGTTTCCAGGGATGGGGCATCCACCACCTCTCTGGGCAACCTGTTCCAGTGATCTACAACTCTCATTGTGAAAAATTTTTTCCTAATGTCCAATCTAAATCTACCCCCCTCTATTTTAAAACCATTACCCCTCGTCCTATGTAACCTTATTGCCTTGAATTGTCAGTGGCACCTATAGTAAAGGCCAGGGAAAAATTTCTTCTTTCTTTGCTTTTATCTCTGTCTTTCCCCTGGGAGCCGGGAAGAGCTAGGGAGGCAGTGGAATTACTGCAGTGTTTTTTCCGAACTGAGGCAGAACAGACTGGTTGCACTCGATGGTGACATCCTACAACTGCACTCTAGTGATACTGCAGTCATCATTTGGAGGGATGAAGCTAGTGAAAAATATGCTGGTACATTGCTATTTTGGTAAAATAGTCAGTGGCTCTGTCAAGACACTGTATGTGTGTTTGTAGGCAAATTTCTCCCCTTTCAGGCCCTACTCTTTTCAAGCACGCAGTCTTCCAGCCTTTCCTTTTCAACCTTCAGATTCTTTTTTATCTGGAGCAGAGTGATACATCCGTCTGTTCAAAATGTGGTATGAGCTGGCACAGGAATATCCAACTTTGAGTGTGAAAGTTCAAGAGGAGATCTTTGGGTATAAAGGAAAGAGAATCAAAGTGTCTCCTGGTTGTCAGGTGGAGATTTGGAAAATGTTCAACTCATGCCTCTTATTCCTGTTCCCCACATTGCCATTCTCTGATCAGAACTCCAGGATAACTCTTGATACAAAGGATGAAGGGTTCAGCCTGTCTCTCACTGCCTGTGCTGAAAGTGTAATGGTGGAAATGTATATACATTCCTGGGTCTGAAAATCAGGGAGCAACTATAAGCAACATTCCAAAGAAATATGGGAATGGTGACAAACAGAAAAAAAAAAAGAATTGGCCACTGCTGTTTGCATTAGCAAAAATGACTGACATTATAATGTCTCTTGTTTGTAGATCACCTCGCTTGTGACTCTCCAGCTGTTATCCATGGTTGGCCATAATGACCAGCTTGATGGACCACGATATAAATGTACTGTGTCTCTGGACTTCATCAGAGCTGTTGCCCGGTGAGCCTATTAGAGATTGTTTACAGTTGTATTTGCTGACTTGAAAGGGACTTCAAAACCAGTATTTGCTTAGTCATTAGCTCTGTGCAGACTAGAATAGAAATCTATGGATGTTTACTAAGAATGAGTGAACGCGTCTTATTTATGAAAGTGTTGAGATAACTTTAGTGAAATTCTGTTTTGAAAAAAAAAATATCTTACAGTGGCAGTATATGTTATAGTAACATACTGTCTTTGTGCTTAATAAAGGTCAGGGACTTCATGTGAAAATACTGCTCTAAAATGTCAGTCTGTTTCATTACCAAAAGGCACATTATGGTATTTGAATCTGAAATTATATTTAGTTCTTAACAGTGTTTTTTGTACACATGATATAAAAACTACCTAGGTTATAAGAATTCCTCCATATTGTCTGTCTTGTGTGATCTGCAGTTGATACAAACTAACTGAATAAATGAATGTAGGTACCTCAATGGTTCATTCAGAGCCTTAGGTTTTGGAGTCTGAGAACAGTTACAGGTCCATCAGGAGAGGTGATGATAAGTTGCAGACAGAAATGCATGCAAAAATCAAGCCTATGTCTTATTTTTATGAAATGCTAACAGCATCACCTCAAACCTGTTGCTGCAGCCAGCTTATTAGCAGGTTTTGGATAAAGAGTCTATAGCCAGAACAGAGCCTAGAAATGACACGTGGTGAAAAGGAGGAGAAATGTTCTCAAGGCCAATCTTCTCTGCAAAGTGGAACTTCAGAGGAACCTGTGTAGACTGTATCCCTAACCCCAGTGCACATGTTGCTCTCCTGAGCTATTAGATGTCCAGTAGCCTTCTCAGTAAACCCCTTGGACACACTGATTTCAATTTGCTCTTGGACAGGCCGTAGAATGAAACTTCATCTGATTCAGGCCTGGCTGGACCACGCTGCCACAGCTTTGTTATGTCAATTTGCTATTCCCAGCAATAAAGCCACTTGTGAGTGATGCCCTGAAAAAGCTCCCACTGGTACCAAATACAGCAGACTGTCTGCTCCACAACATGGATCATCATTGTGTATACAGACATCCCCAAGCTCTTGTCTCGCTCTAACTCCTATGGTGAACACAGAGACCAGTTCGTAAAGTCTGTACTGACTACGAGGGTCCTTGAATTAAGATATTTGAATTGATGGCCCTCTTCTTGCAGCTTTGACATCCTTAGAAATTTCATTGACTCCATTAAAGTTGCTGGAAGGTAGAGATGGCTAGAAAACAGGACCAAAACTTCACCTCTCACTTACCAGAGACAGTAGTTGTTGGAGATGCTGTCACTTCAAACCTCAGTGCACAGTATAGTGCTTTGGCTTGATTTCTTTTAGGTCAGATGTGTGTGTGTGTGTGTGTGTGTATCCTGACTGGTGTTTCCTACAAGTTACAAGGAAGAAAGCAGTTCTCTCCCACCAAGTAGTTTGGAAGTGTTTCTGTGCTGCCTGGATAGGGCCATTTGAATGACTAGATTTTAAGTTGGCCTATTCTACCTTTCCTCTGTTCCCCCACCCCCCGGCCTTTTCTTTTGCTTTGTTCCTTTGTTACACTTCTTTTAAGTATCTTTTCCAGCCCACAGTTTTGTTAGATCTTTAAGCGGATGATCTGTAAAGATACAGGGTTTCATGAACCCATGATAAATGGGCTTCCCCCTTGTCTTGATGGGGTTAGCTACAGGGCGAAGGCATGATCTTCTCTGCTTTAAGAAATTTTGTTTTGTAACTGTGCTATAGTCTTGCAACTGCCTGTAGTTTTTAACCACTCTTGGGAGAGGTTATATTTGTTGCAGAGAAGGAACTACTTTGCCGTTTCAGCAAAAATACACATCAAGTAAGCAGCCCATCTCCTGATTCTTTTTTCTCTGTTACTGTAATAGTACTAAAATAAGTGTGTTAGTCACTGAAATCTTCAAATACCTCAGCCTTGTTACCGTCTCAGCCTTGCTACTTAGCATATTTACTAATGGAAGGCTGAAGAGTGCAAAGAGCAGGACCGAAGACGATGCTCGCTCTCTCCCCTCCCCACCCCCATTCAAGCTGTTCAGATTGTCATTTCATTTTCTGTATTTTTTAAGCAAAAGTGAAGTTTGCATTTCTATAAAAAAAAGGAAAAGCTGCCTGTTTTTGGAAAAGAGTACACAACTTGTGTGTCTTCCTGGTGGCTTTTAGTGTGATAACTGCTGGCCATGCACAGTCTGTCTCTTCAGTACCACAGAACCTCATGTCTGGCTCTATTCTGTTGCATATATTCAATCTTTGCAGAGTTATTTCCATGCTTGCTTCCACGTAGTGTTTACAGGTTTAACTGAAGGTATTTCTTTGTTAGAAACTTTTAATTTCTGTTTTAAGAATTTTCTGTGGCTGAAGTAGGGATCTCTTAATATTTGTTGAATGTAATGGATCTTTTCATACAGTCTGTAATGAGCCCAGTTGTTAAGACAAGACAACTGAGTTTCATTTAGTTGATAAGGTCACCGTTTGTTAGAGAGTGTGATTTTTGTTTCTGTGGAAAGCCTTACAACCAAAGCACTTTTCTTGAGTGACTCAATGACATGTGAGTCTACCAGTGGCAGTTAATTTCTTTAATTTTGTCACTGAATTGTTAAGTAGACTCAGACACAGTATTTCTTGTTATATGTCTTGGGGATTTCTGAACTTTTTCTCTGAGGATTTCTGAACTTTTCCTCTGCCCAGTATGTTTCATAGAAACTTTTGGAAAAGTGGGTTACAGAATGATGCGTGAACAGAGAATATTAAATGATTGCAGTTGAACAAGTAAGACATTCAGCCAGTTAATCTCACTTAGCATTGTGAGTGGTTATTTTTGCATCATTGAATACTTTAAAAAAAAACTTTTAATTTTATAGTTGTCATTATATGCAGTAATTTGCATTATTTATTCAAACAGTAAACCTCAAAGTCTGAGTTTTAGATTGTATAGCAGAATGAGTTTAGAGACAAAAAAATAATTATATGTTTTATTCTACTGCTGTTTCATTCTGCCTGCCATTAAAGTACAAAAGTATACATTAAAATCTTCTATCCCATTGAGTGGCATTCTTGGATTTTTCAAATTTAGCTATGAGCATGGGTCAACTAGTGTCAAGACTGAAAGAACACAAGACTGCAAATGAGTACAGATGAAGGAGTTACATAGTACATGCTAAAACAGGTGGTTTGGAAGATGAACAAAACATTCAATAGCATAAAAGATTGCTGCTTTGCATCACCAACAAGAACATCCTGTGTATCGTATGAAAATATACTCACATTAACTTTGATATATTTTTACTGCTTAATGATTGAAATAAGAATCTTCCAGTTTTTACTAGAAAGCTGCTTTACTTCTTTTTTAGAATCTTACAAAGTTTAAATAATCAGACGACAGGTGGTGTAAAACAATACTAGAAGTTCAAAAATTCATTTGTCCTTGATTGTGTTTCTTTCGGGGATAGTGCTTGATTTTGATGGTGCAGAGTGTCCCGCGTGTGCTGCCTCCAAACAGGGTGAAGTCTTAGCACTGTTAAGATGATTGCTCTAATATACTGTGTTTTTGTTTATAGGACCGTGAACTTCGACATAATAAAGTACTTGTACGATTTCTTGTGAAAACAAGCTTCACAGCCATATGGACACTGTGACAATGACTAAGGCAAGCTGTGTTCATCTCTCTACTTAGCTGGCCAGAAAGAAGAGTATTTTGGCTCTTCTGGATTTGTCCAAACAGGTGCTGGCCCAGCGTGGAACCTGATGAAAATACTCTGATTGGTCTGGGCGGATCTGAGCAGAGGACTATTTACCAGGGACCCTGGAGTATTTGGAAGCAATGTGTTAATTATAAACAGCAGGGTTTGAGCACAATCTGTTCTACTCTTAATGATGTTATCTTAACACTGAAATTGCCTGAAACCCATTTACTTAGGACTGCATTTTGCTCTATGAACTCTCCCCAGTGCTTTGAACATGGCAGCAGCCCTTGTTTGTATGCCCAGTCTTTTCACTTCCTCTCCACAGGAATCTTTGCAATTGCCTGCCAAGGCAGCTTTTTCTGACGCCACCATTTTAGGAGAGTGGAGTAGCAAAATATAATAAACATAAGAAAATATTTAAAATCAAGCTAGTATAAATCTTTCTTTCTCTTCAGTCATATGTAGGCAGGCTGTTACACTGTTATATGGAGATCACGATGACAGAAAACTCCCAATTAATCACCATACTGTCTTTTTTTCAGACCGTTCATAAATGTTGACTATGAACGTATTTTTACAAAGCTTTATTGAAAAAAAATCATTGATTCTTGAAGTTCTGTCCTGATATCAAACTCGAAAGGTTTTATTTTTGTTAAACATTTTACAGTCCTTTTACACTCATCCAGTATCTATAATGCCGTTTGGAGTGAGTATACTTTAAGATACACACTGTGTAATGGCTTTTGTCACAGTATCTATCCTGTAGAGACGGCAGAATGGCTTTTCCATCAGAAAGGGAAAAATTCAACAGGTGACAGAGTATTCCTGCAGTAGTTCCCCAAAAGAGGCAGAATAGTGAATAATGAATGTGGTGTTATAAAACTTTAGTTTTGGAAATACATGATGGAATAAACTGCAATTACATTTGAGTCCAGCTTACAAGTAAAAGATTCCCAACTGCTGCTGCCTTTGTGAGGTATTAAAATCTCCGGGTCCAGTTTGGCATTATTGTCTTCATGGATTTGAAGATTTCTGTCACCCTCTTGAAAGCTCCAGGTCCCACAGCCTGTTGCGGGACTCGGATGTTTTACTCCTGAATGCTGGCCTTTGACTATTTGACAGTACAAGACCGTGCCATGTCTTATGTTAACCATTATGGTTTTTTCCAAGGAAAAAATCATCATTGTTTTTCCCCCCCTTGCTCTGATGTTGGAGATGGTACTCTGAACATGTGTAGCTTTTTCTTTTTTTCTTTTCCCAATGGTGGGTGTGTAGCCAGGCTTCTGGATTCAGATCCAAATGAACGAGTTCCAGGTGAATCTAAGCAACAAAAACGTCTTTCTGGCCAAGCTGTCGCTTCCCTCCTCAGGAGAGTGTGAAAGGGCAGCAATGAGTCATCTCCGTGATCCCTTTTCCTTCCTACCGCTGAGCCGAATCGAGCCCTGCACCTATCCATGAGGTGGCAACATTTGTCACACTTGCTGAAGTGCTGGAATGCAAATGCATAACCTGTGTTTCAAAATGTTCACTACCTGCTTTTGTTTTTACTAGTAAAAATGTACATAAGGTGAACTTTGGGCTAAACTTTACAGTGTCTTCCCCTTTTGGAACTAGTGCTGTGCTGAGCTCAGCTCTTGTGAATCTCCTGTATGATGCCTAGGGCTGAAAGTGGAGAAGAAAGATTTGAGCTGTTCATATGTAAACTAGTCCAAGTAAAGCAAGAGCAATACATCATAGATTTTTGTGACATCTGGTCAGGGTTAGAATTTGATGTATGAAAAGTGATGGGACTGATACTCATTTGTTAAGTGGTACAACTCTTGAGTCACAAAACTTAAAAAACTCTGCAGCCAACCTTGTTTACAGCTTTCAGCAAAGCAGGGCAGGGCAATACTGCTGGGGAGGGGCAGTGCCAGCTTGTGAAGCTCCTGCTTAGTGGTGCTCAGGATGGCTGAAAACCTTAGCGCCTGCCAAGCAGAAGTAAGCAGCTCTTCTTTGGGAAGCTTTACTACCAACAACAAGTTGTGAATAATACCACACTTCCACTCAATCTTCATGAAAATATCACAAATACTAAAAAATAGTTCCAGATATATGCATCAAGAGAATACAAAGAGAGCACAGAAGACAACCTTACAGATAGCCCTGCGTGAGTATATGGAGGCACAATAGATTTAGTCATGTTAGAGGTATTTTCAGGCAATGTTTATATCTGATATCCCATGAAAAATAAATTAATCTAAGTTTTCCCTGTTAGCTTAGTACACGGCCATTTCAGGAGTATTTCTACTTCTGCTTATGCTGGGGATTGATGAGAGATGAGATGCAAATTCAAAGGCTTCAAACAGAAAAAGAAGAATCGAGCATAATGATCTTTTGCTCTAGTATAATAGCAAGTTGGCTCAAGCTCAGAATTTATGGTTAAATTAATTCCAGAATCTTAGTTGTTCAGCAGTATGGATCCGTAAACACACGTAGTTACATGTAACAGTATTTAATGAAATTCACTGTATTGCTTGTTTTAATGTTAAAATTCAATTGGTTATTAAAAATGAGCCCATAAATTATGTTTCTTTTCACTGTTGCCATAGCTTATCTAGAAAGAGATCAAGACCAGAACCAGTTCCAGACTTAATGGCCTATAGCTAAGAGACAGACAGTATAGATGCAAAGGACAAAATATGCCATATTTCAGAACTGATGTTTGGTGTATGTCTTGGCAGTGTTTGAATGAGGAACAAAATCAGTCATGTAAGTTCTGTTTTAGCTTGAAGCTGGAAAAACATCCCTTTTGCATTGCGTTAAATGTGTTTGCTTGGTTGTACCACCTTTTTGGTAACCCCGTCACTCCCACATAGCGGACCAGACCCTCAAAACTACCCAACCTCAAATTTGGAGCACAAAGTATAGAAGGCATTAAATAAGGATCTTAGAAAATAAGCACTGAGAAAACCTGGTGCTACTGTTATTTTTTTCACTAATTTCTTCCATACCAGCCTGATGATCATTTCCAGTGTAAATCCAAAGGATGAGGATACAGATTTTTGTGGAATGTAGTTAATTTGACTGAAATGAGGTTAACTGGAGAAGAAGTAGTATCTGAGGATTCGTTAGACAGAACTTCTTCCCTACTTAGAATGCACTTTTGTGACCTTTTTGAAAGACTCCTATCAGTGATATAAAATTTAAAGCTGAATCAGCAGAGTATGAGAATGAGCAAGGTGACTGAAGTGCGGATGATTGATGTAGGCTATAACTATGCTGGTGATGAATAGTAGGATTTATTCTGACAAACTAGAAATATTTCTATATAACCATATCAGTGAGTTTATAAATTACTGCCGAGTTACTTAGTAGGTACCCTAGCAATACTCTGAGACCCCGTTTTCATGGATGAGATGTGGCCTCCTTTAGCCTCCCCTGGGCCAGGGTTTCACCCTTTCTCCAAGTGGTTTTAAGAACTGTGCAAAAGATGCAGAGGAAGACAGTTGTTCTACTAATCAGAAAACCCTCAGTACTTTAGAGCAGCAGTGTGTGTTTAAAAAATAGCAGAGAATTTTTTCATCATTCCTGAGTCATGTAGCATTATCGTACTGTAAAAATTACAGACCTATAGTGCCTGTCTCCAGTGGCTCATCCAAACATCAACAGGAGCTGGGGCTTGTTCTTACAAGAAGTAAGTAATGGAGAAAGAAATGCAGCTATCATCAGCTGCAAAAGAAATGAGTGCCCTTGAATAGCTCTGACTTCATCAACCGCTGCATTTTCATATATATAACACGGAGATTTTCTTTTTTAAAATGGCTTGCAAGGATGCATCCTCATGTAATACAGGAAGAGATTTATTCTTTTTTTTTTTTAACGGTGATTTACCTCACTCTGGTTCTCACAGAACCAGCTGCTTCTACCATAACTGTTCCCCTAGCTATTGTGTCTGGTTTTGTGCGAGAATAGAATGTTGAATGTGAGATTGATAGCAAAAACTGTATATGTTTTTTATCTCAGCTTCCATGTGACACATCTTTTACTCTGAACAGGCAGATTCATGTAAACTGTACAATACTCAGAGGTAAACATGGAGTAAGCTCAGTTTTACTTCTTGATTCTTTGGTTTTGTGTGTGTTTATTAAAACCATTTTAAAAGATGAATCTGAAAACAATGCAGAAATTGTTTGTGTATGCCAGCAGAGTTGAAACTGCAGAAGTACAACCCTTATGAAGATGCCTGAAAATTATACATGGGGATGTCTTTAAAAAGCAACAGCTCAATGGCAGTGTCTATGCTAGAACAGAAGGTTGAAAAACATCGTCCTGCTTGTTATTGGACATTAGCAATGTATCAGCCATGTATTTGAATAACCAAGTGTCTACACTTCTAATATTAAGAAGCTTAGAAGTACGGTAGAACCTGAGTGAGAACCTGATGAGCAAAGTACCACAGGTAGACTTAATGTTTGAAGTGTTGTACTTACAGCGCCGCTTCCTCTGTCAGTGACCAATGGCCCTTTTGTCCAAAGCAGCAGAAGTATCCCTAACTCTTCCTTTCATTTGGTTCAAACATTGGTTTTGAACAGACAGGTACTTTGTTTGGTTACAAATAATTGCCACTGGTGCTGCGATTGCCAAAAAGGATTTGTCATACAGCTCATCCAATGGAGTTAACACTGCCAGACAGCAAAGTACTGAAAGAAAATAGATCTTCACTGCCTACTGTTTGGGTATAGCTGTGTGACTCTAGTACGGAAAGAGGCTGGACTTCCCTTTGCAATGACGTGGGGATTAACTTGCTCTTTTTGACGCTTTTGATGTTTTGCACTATGCAGAACTCTACCAGGCTTCTTGTCGTAGTTCAGCCCCGATCGGGGACCAGACTGCGCAGTCTCTCTCTCACTCCCCCCACCCTCCGAGAGAACAGGGGGAGATAATAGAAGAAAAACGGCTCGAGGCTTGAGGTAAGGACAGGGAGAAAATCCTTAAAGTTACTGTTACGGGCAAAACAGACTTGACTTGGGGAAAACTATTCATTTATTACTAAAACCAGCAGGATAATGAGAAAGAGAACAAGTTAACCTCCCCCCACCCCTCCCTCTTCCAGGGCTTAACATTATCTCTACTACCTTCCCCCACCCCTGAGCGGCATGGGGGAAGAGGGAATGGGGGTTGCGGTCAGTTCATCACGCGTTGTTTTACGCCGCTGCTTCATAGTTGGGGGAAGAACTCCTCACATTCCTCCCCTGCTCCAGTGTGGGGTCCCACCCACGGGCTACAGTCCTTCATGAACTGCTCTGGCGTGGGTCATCTCTTCCACGGGGCGCAGTCCCTCCAGAACAGCTGCCCCAGCAGGCCCTCCACAGGCCACAGCCTCCTTCAGGCATCTGCCTGCCCCAGCGTGGGGTCCTCCACAGGCTGCAGGTGGATCTCTGCTCCTCCGTGGACCTCCATGGGTTGCAGAGGGACAACCTTCTCCACCATGGTCATTACCATGGGCTGCAGGGGAATCTTGGCCAGGAGCTGCATTACTCCTCCCCCTCCTTCTTCACTGACCTTGGCATCTGCAGCTGTTTCTCTCACAAGAAAAATTCTTCACAACAGGCTGGCAGACACCTCTCAGGTTCTCTTCACATCTCATCTCCTCTCCACTTCTTGCAGCCAAACTGGGCTGAGTTGGGCCCAGTTGGCTGCCCAGTGAGAGGCCAGAGGGTGAGGCCCACAAGACCTATGAGGCCCGTGCCTCCCCCTCTGTGCCTCTGCCCCTGCTCAGCTTCTTCACATCTTCTCTCTTTTTTTTTTTTCCTGTTTTCCCTTTCTTAAATATGTTATCGCAGAGGCGTTATCAGGGAACATTCTGCTACCAATCGGCTTGGCCTTGGCCAGCAGCAGGTCCACCCTAGGCCCAGCTGAGTCCAGTGAACAAAGGGGAGCGACTTCTAGCAGTTTCCTACAGAAGCTACCACCTTAGGCCCCTCTTCACTAAACAAAACCACAACACTTATGTATTCCTTTCTTCTTATACTCTCCCACTACAATTCTGCTTATTTTTTGGAATGGTTCTTGCGGAGAGCTGCTCTCCAAGCACAGCCACTTCCTGGGTTGTACATCTCGGAAGGGATCTCCCAGGAGCGAGCAGGGCGGACAGGCTGCTGCGGGCTGCCTGTGTCCCCCTCGGTGCCGGTGTGCGTAGTTCAAGTACCCTATTGCCCCATACTGTCATCTCTCCCGCCAGCACCTGTTTGGATATTTGGGGTGGGGTCTGTTGGGTACTCGAGGGCAGGTGTTCAGCTTCAGCAAGGTCCTTTTCCAAATCCTGATTAGATATGTTGGACTGTAAGTGCTGTATAGCCAGTTGTCTTGTTCTTGGTTTTTTCATATTTGTCTGATTTTGATGAAATGCTGGTGAAAAGCCAATGTCAGTGACAGCCCTATAGTAGTAGATGCACTCTTTCATAAGCAGCACAGCAAAGGTGCGGTTTCCCTCAAATTCATTCAGCACATATGTTCTGTTTTCCTGGCACATACAGATTTTCTACAGAACAGGATTTCTAATATGCAAATACTTTACTTTCTGCATTCGATTGTTGCTTAGGGAAATACTTGCTGCTTGTTCTTTCATGTACTTTGTTCAGATACTTGGGTTTAGAGGAATAAAACAGGACCAGTAAGACTGGGAAATAGAGCTTCGCTAGCAGGCTTTTCTGAAGCCCATGCACTGGTAGTTCAGCAGCTGGGAGCTTTCTCTGTCTTCACCTAGGTAATGAGGATTTTCACACAGGTACCTCCTAAATCCTGGGAGTCAGATAGGAGTTGGAAAGAGATAATAGCAAAGAGTAAGGTACATAACTTCTCATTAAGACATCCTTGCCAGATGAGGGAACCTGTTTCTACAAAATGCAGCAAAAGAAGAAAATATCCCACGAGATAGTGATGGAGAGGAAAGTTGTTTACTGCTCTGGTGGCAAAAGCCTTGATTTAATTCTTACTGTTTTCCTTGTTTCTCTTTAGATAAAGAATTTTTAGTGCTTGTGATGATGCTATTTCTACCTCTTCCCCATTTCCATCAATACATTCTGTGGTAGTTTAGCCAAAACCAGGACACAATCCCAGTTCCTTTTTTTTTTTTCTTCCTACCCTGTTGCACCCAGTGCACTGAAAATTCCCACCTGCGCCAGTAATTTGTGGAGGGAAGCAAATGCCCTGTGCTGCCTGCAGCGCTGCTCTGGATCCCAGCACAGGCATCCCAGAACAGCTCTGCTGGCTGACTTCAAAGGCAGAGAGAGGTTGTTGCACCTTGCAGGCTGTTGGATCTTCAGTAACAGCCCTGAAAAAGAAAGATGTGATGTGAATAAGCAAAAAAACCTACAAGAGGGGCAAGTGATGTTACTCACATGCCACTGCAGCAGTTCCTGAATTCCAGCAGCATGGGACAGCCATCCCGTTTTCTCACAGTCACGTTTTCTATGCCATTTTTTATTCTTAAGGATGCAAATCGTTAGAAAAAAACAAATAGCTGGGAATCCTGCTCCAACTTCTGAGAGCAGCGTCATGTTGAGATTTGGGAATTTTGGGGAAAATAAGAACAACAACCAAAGACAAGTCCAGGGTTTATCTGCCAATGTAAACAAAGCCGTGGCTCCCGGGGAGGGAAGCTTCCTCTCCTATCAGTACGCGCTCTCTCGCTTGACATAGCCTGGGTTGGGGGCATGTGCAGAACCTTAAATAGCTTCTTCAATGTCGCTCTTCACTTCGGGCAAGATAGAAGGTATCTGGAGCTATCGTTAGCGACATGTTTGTGTATCCTGAGCATGTTGTTTTCTAGTGGCTTAGAAGCCTTTAAACAAAATCTCATCTGATTTTTGGTGGATTATAGAAAAAGTAAATAGGATGCTTGTGCAAATTGTTGCAGTTACTTTCTGCAAAGTTTTGTCCTCAGCAATACCTCTGTCGTTCACCATCCGCGTTTAAAGTAAAAGCAGATTGAGTTTGGAGATTTTTGGGTTTAATTAGATTGTGTACATAACATGGCTCTCGACTTGGTTCCACTTTTCCTTTTGCTTCTCCTGATCTAATCTTAAATACCTCATCTAAACCACAAAGATGACAGAACTTTTCATTGAAAAAATCACATTTCTATGTCAACATCACAAGAGAAGACATTGGCTTTAGTTTTCAGTGATAAAATTAACCAGATTTTGCTAAAATTCCTTTATCCTAAAAATGGAATCTAGTATTGCAGACATACCCACTATATAAAAATTGAGCTGAAACTGTTAATGTTCTGCAAAATTCTGAGTAGCTAGAATTTTTATAATGAAGAAAACAAATAATCTTCATTATAGTTACTGGTACTCAAGCCAGCAGTAACTTTGAATAGCAAGTATTTTAAACTAGCTGTTGTCTGTGTATCTGAGTTCTCTTCAGTACAGGTATAAATACTTTTGGTGGTAGCCTTGTGCTTTCTCCTGTGCACCTTCTTTGAAAATCAGACCCCTGAAGAGACTGAAGTCGATTCTTCTGATTCATTTGGGATGTATTTGCAGAAGTAAATTAATCTCTTCACTAAAATGAAAAGTAGAGAAGCATCGGATTGGACTGGAAATTGAAACTGCTCTGTAGTGAGTAGTCTGTGACAACTGTAAGCTTTCCCAGGACTTTGGAAGGCTTCACACTATAGGAGGCAAAAGCCCTGATTCCAGAAAAAATAGATAAATATGTGGCTGATATATATTTTCCTAGGATGGCACAACTTCATGAATCTTTGGTGTGGAAGGCAATTAAATGTGTGAGTATGGACAGCTGTTTTCCATCAGTAGCTAAAGAATATCTCATCCATCAGAAAAGATAGCACTATCTCTGCATGTTCACAGCCAGAAAGATGTAGGGGTGTCCGGAGAAGTCAGGATCCACCACCCTAGGAAGCGAGGGTGGTGACAGAGCACAGTAAGGTCATGAATACCAAATGCTACTCTGGTTAAGGCACAGAACACCCTGGGTTTCTGGTGATCCAGGATCTGTGACTGCAGGCTGCCTTCAGAGCTGTTGCAGTCTCCTTTGCGGATGTCATCTTTGATGCTTCCCAAAATACTGAACCAGTCAGAGGAGAGAGAGAGAGGATGCCTTTTCCTGCCCTCATACCAAGACGCTGCTGTTATGCTTCCAGCTAAGAAGGATGAGAATCTGTGGAGCAGAAGACCTGGGCTTATGGGTTCGGTCACGGGGATCCAGAATGGTTACATGGATCACTGTGTGGAACAGATCTACTCCTTATTCAGCTTGTTTAAATAACAGAAGAGAACCAGTCTCAGCAGGGATCGGGCTAATCCTTTTTACTGTTTGTGTCAAACAGTCCTCGCTCATTAAAAACTGGAAGTTCTTTTTGCGTGAAACGAGTAAGTCAGCGTAGGCTGCTCACCCGGTTCCAACTCCGGCTGCTGAGAAAGTCATTCTTTTATTTTTAGTAGGTTAAGGAACATCATTTTTATGCTAACCTTTTTTCTTTTGAGTTCTTTTCTACAGATGCCTTCCAGAAATCTTTGGATGTTCAATATGTTACTATAGATATATAGTAAAATTTTGACAGCTTTCTTATTGCTCAAAACCTGCAGTTCCCTGCAGAGACCTTTTCTTCACTGTAGCCTTATTGCCAAGTTGTCAGAGCATTAATTAAACTAGAAGAATAAGGCATTGCATGTCATTTCCTATACTGGATGCCTTCATGTCAGGGACATATCTCCATGGTAAGAACCTGTATATAAACAAAAAATAAGCCTGGCAACAGTACAAAGGCTCATGCAGGCTTTTAAGTGAAAAATGTGGCAAAAGAAAATACAGAATTTAAAGCACATAATTTCTGGGGAAAATGAAGAGTTTGCTGAATACTTCATTCCTTAAGCACGAATGTGATGATTTCATTTGGCTACTGTGTGTATTCCAATGTTATTTTAAATCTCCATATTTTAGATATTTATTGGCTGAAATCTTAATAGGTTTCTCATTCTAAAAACCCTCATTCATTGTAGGTAGACAGAATGTTCCTTAATGGGATTGCACAGTCTCTGTGCGAGCACATAAAACTATGTATAGTAAAACTTTGTTCCATATAAACTGCTAATAATTTGCGTATGTTCCATTTTGCTGCATGGATCAAAATGTCTTCTCTTCATATATTATACATCACCTTTCAATTTTATGTACATTTACTCTGCTGTTTAGAAGCCAAAAAATACAGCACACACGTTGGTCCTTTTCCTGCAATAAAATGAATCGATGCTTGAGCTGTAATTGCCATCCACCGCTTGCTAACCCTGCAGGCAGAGCTGCAGCTTTAGAGAACCAGGAGTATTTTTCATCTTTCCTCACATTTTTGGGGCTGTGGTTCTTTGTGACTTCACAAAACATACTTGATCGTTTGTGGCCAAGCTCAAAGAAAAAGAAGAAATATTTTCAAGAGCCACAAAGAAAAAAGTGTTTTGTTATGTGGACCATACAACAAAGAGGTGATATTAGGAAAAAAAAATTTACAATGAGGGTTGTAGAACACTGGAACAGGTTGCCCAGAGAGGTGTTGGACGCCCCATCCCTGGAAACATTCAAGGCCAGGTTGGATGGGGCTCTGAGCAACCTGATCTGGTTGGAGATGTCCCTGCTCCTTGCAGGGGGGTTGGACTAGAAGACCTTTGAAGGTCCCTTCCAACCCTAACCATTCTATGATTCTATGATATCTGGAGGATGGAACTGTCATGTGCACGCAGGGGTCTTCCTTTTTTTCTTGCCATGTACAGGGCAGTTCCTGAGGGGTTACTTACAGAGACTCTCCACAAAGAAGGAACTTTTTAACTGGTTGTACCTGGTTGTGCCACCGAGGCTTGGGACAAGCAGAGGGACATGCAGCACTCCCAGGCTTGGTGACCGCCCTGGCCAAAGCACATGAATGTAAGCTTCTGTGCTACCAAAAAGAAAAGGGAGAACTGGTTGTAGGTTCACCCTCAGCCGAACACAGGAGCGCCAGCAGCATCTCAACATGTCATTTGAAACATCTGCAAGCTTAAAAGATCCTTGCTGTTGTGAGGAAGTTAGATTAACTCGATGCATGTGTTCCTGGGCTGGAGCCGCATGACTGCTCTCCACAAGCAGCCTTCAATCACCTGCCAGGAGCTCCGTGCCCAAGGTGGGTGATGTGGCTGGAAGTTTCGGCCTCTCCGGTGTGACAGAGGTGTAGACGGACAGCAGCAATGGCTGCGCTGCCAGGAGCTGCCTGTGGCAGCATATGCAGCATATTCCCCTTCTCTCCGTGTCTTGACTGACTGTTGCCAGTATTTCGGATGCATGTGCAGAAGCACGGCGTGGGTGCCAGTCTCGGAGTTACACTTCAGCAAAGCAGTTTCACACTTGCGCTACTTCCGATCCTGCACAAACCCTTCCCTGACAAATCCTGTAAAAGACTCTTCTCACCTGGCTGCCTCTGCTGGGCAGTCAGGGCTCAGGCGTTTTGCATGTCGGGCAGCCTGTGAGGCTGTACCTGGGAGCCCAGCGGTGACCAGAGTGTGTCCCAGGACTTGCAGCCATCTCTGAAGGTGTAGGTGAGAGGTCTCCTCCTTCAGCTCGAGGGGTCACCCCTTTGGACAGTTCAGGATAGTCGGGAGCTCGAGCAGGCGCTGGGCACCCCAAGTGAGAGAGGGAAAGTGAAAGCGCTGCCACGACTCCGTGAGCCTCCTGCACAGAAGAGGCCACATTTTCAGCACAGCGTTTGCCATGGGGTGAGTTTCCCTGTGCTCCCTGCAGCGCAGCGTCTGCCAGCAAGGGGCACAGGGGCCTGCGGTGCTGTGCTGCAGAGGGCTCGCCTCTGCCTGCGGCGAGGGACAGCACTGAGATCTCTTCTGCAACCACGGTGCGGCTCGGTGTCCTCCTCAGTTCCCTCCCTGCCATCCCCTCCACTAAAGCATCCTTATCATTACTCAAGCAATCGGATTCTTATTTATTTTTTTTAAAAAGTCTCTAAAAAATTATTCTTTAAAAAGTTCTGATGAATAACATTAATCTCCTAAGAGAGGAACACTCGAGATTGCTTAACTGCGAACATCTTTTATTCATGAGCAGCACACGCCATACATTCACTCCCTCACTCAAGGCTCGGGCATTACTTCAGGCAGAAGAAAGCACATCTTTAGCATCGTAGGTTTCTGAACAATCAGAAAATGTGTAATGAAGAGGCAACACCTCTCAGAGGCAATAACTTACTAAAATATTACAAGCCCTTGTAGTCAGTGGGCATTTTAAAGCCTTAACTTGTAACCAACAGAAATTTGTTGTTAAATGATTACTTTTCTGTACACACTCAGATCTCTGTACTTTTCCAAAGGATGATGAAGTGCCATCCTTATGGTCTGGATACTGTAGAACTTTTCTCCTGCTCCCTACAGGTGTGGAGTGAATCCTAAGTGATAAATTGTGTCAGTCAGAGGGTTGCTTTTTCTCACAAGCTGTTTAGTTTTTGGCTCACAAGACACTTAATGTAATTCTCCCCAGTGTATCCCATAAGTCCCTTTCCCTTTGTTTGCTGGGAGTCCCAAGGAGAGCCATACATGAGTTTTAAGTCTACTGCAAGCTTATAATCTGCCATTTCCCCTCTCAGGTCTATTTTTAAGAACACAGGTGAAATAGAAAGCCTAGGGCTGTGCAAAAGTTGGCCTCTTCAGTTAATTTAACACGTGTCTTTGTGAAGAAATGAAGCAACAGCACAGGTGAAAAGTCTGCAGGAAAACCTGCTGCTTCAGCCTGACTTCCCGGGGTCTCCCACTAGGCATATTTGACCATCGGAAGAATTAGTACCTTGTTGGTGGAATTTTAGCTTTGATTTCTCATTATAAGTTTTTAAAACTAAGGATTAACAGCATTTGACGGGCAGATCCAAAGCCTGTCTGACCCCCGTGGGTTTTGGAGGGGGCTCTGGGTACACCTGAGCCTATCGATAGGAGAGCTCACCTCTGCGGCTTGATCCCTGGAAATGGAATTGACCTTCTCATGGCTCAATTAGGGATAAGTTTGTATAAATATATCTTAATATTCGACCCCAATCTCCTTTGCATGCCCTGGTTCAGTTGGCCTGTGAATAGTACAGCCTCCCGTCAGCAAAAGGAGATGAGATTTTCGCTCAAATGTTCAGAGTCAGCAGCCCATTACAGATGGCTACAGCTGAAGCTCTATCTGGGGCAGACTGGAAAACTTGGCCCGGGTGTGCAGAGCTGAGCAAAGCTTTCTGCATTTTACCTTTGATACTCGACTGCCATTACTGCAACTTTTACGCTTAGCAGTACTTTCACAGCTGTATGATTTTTGAAGGTGGTATTTCTCTTCCAGCTATCATTCTTCCATCAAGGGTAAGCCAACCTCTTGGGCCCAAAAAATGTCATTTTCACTCTTTCTGGCGAAGGAACACAAGAGAAGGGCTCAGATGAGAGCTGTGCTGATAATTGAGGGTGGTAGAACACTGGCACAGGTTGCCCAGAGAGGTGGTGGACGCCCCATCCCTGGAAGCATTCAAGGCCAGGTTGGATGAGGCTCTGAGCAACCTGATCTGGTTGGAGATGTCCCTGCTCCTCGCAGGGGGCTTCGACTAGATGACCCTTGAAGGTCCCTTCCAACCCTAAACATTCTGTGATTCTGTGATTCTAAATATGCAGTACCTGGGGCAATACCAGCTCCTTTGGGCACCCATGGGCTCAGCACTCCTGATCCCCATGGGCTGTGCAAGGCTGGAGAGCAAAGCCCCAGCTGGGCGCCTTGAAGCCCCCACCATTCCCCACCACAACAGGGCTCCATCCCACACGACTCAGTGAGTTCTTTTCCCTTGCCAACGGGTCTGATCCCCTCCCCACTGGCTGCCCTGAGCCCTGTGCTTCTACCCTTTGCTTTGTGCCAGTTCCGGAGCTGATCACACCCCGATGTGAGCCAAAAACTAACTCGACCGAAAAACTGGAGGGCTCTTTGCCATGCCTCAGGCACGAGCAGCAGCGTGGGGCAGGGGTGACAGGGAAGGGTACCCCTTTGGTAGCCACGAGCCATTAGGATCAGCTCAGCTGCTCTCAAAACCACACCCTAAATATGTGCAGCCACTACTGTTTCCCTGTAGAAGATGTTCCTTGCATTTGGCCGGTGCCACAGCTTGCACTCATCTCACCAGTGTCTACAGGTGGAAATGCTGTTTGAGAATTACTATTTAAAATGAATTATTCTGTTAGTCTTGCAAAAGAGGGACTCTGTAGTCAGGCTTGGAGTATCTTCTTAAGGAGTTGTGGAGAAGCTTGTGCTGTAGCTGTACATATGACATTGCTAAACAGAGAACACCAAAGTTATTAAATCTGCGCTTTTAATGAGCTTTAAATCCATTGGCAACATTTTTTTTTTTAAATCACACTCTAATCTTTCAGAGAACAAAGCCTCTGCTTAGAGATGCTGTTCCAAGGAGAACCAGCCACTGTACGAGGTGTCCTCTTGATTTATAGCTACGGCAGCATGAATTTCATATAACATGATAATATCCTATATAGTTGCAGAGCTCTACACCGGGTCCTGCATAGATAACTGGTTGAGCAGTGCGCGAAGTCAGGACGCGATAATAACGTCTTTCCTTCAGCATGAAAGGATGCTATTTGGGATGCCATGCTTCTTGGATGTGGGAGCCGTAATCCTATTATCAGTCATCAACAATAAACGACACCGCTGCAGATACCCATTTGCTAGAGATGACACCGAGAAGCTATTAGGAAGCAGCCTAGCCAGCACATGGAGGTTTCACCTGCTAGTTCTTTGCAGATTTTCTCTGCAGATATCTGCCCATCTGCGGATTTTTTTTTTAATCACTATAAATAAGAGGACGTTTACTTCACAGTGACTTGGTTATTATTTCAAGCCAATGGTTGTACTTCAGCATTGATTCTGGGGATCCCCTTCCAGGTCTCAGGGCTGTCTCTGGGCTGTGGTGTTCTCCTCCCAGAGACCCTCCAGGTGCAGGAGAGCAGGACGGTTTGTGTGTACGTTAACGACTGCATCCATGGGAATAGCAGGAAAATCTGCCATAAATTACCTGCGAGATCTCAGGAAAGGTAGACAAGTAACACCCGACTGACAGGGCCGAGCAAACAGAGGAGTTTTCATCATCTTCACACCTAGCCCGTCCTTTCCAGCTATGGCAATACATTTTGATTACACTGTGTTACTTTACAGCTAGTATGAAATATTTAGGGCTTTAAATTTCCATAGTCATAGGACACGCCACTGTGCAGCACATATTACAATTCAAATACAGGTGCTGTATAATTACATACTTCCACAAAATTTTTTTAGTGGGAGAGACATAATTTTATTCCAGCACATTGCTGGAAATTTTTTCTGTAATGAAATCATAGGAAGAATTTCTTTAATTAAGTAGAGCTGTGAATGAATGAATTGGGTTATCTCTCTTTAGGCCTCAGTGCTGGCAGTGCGGCTGTGCTCAGACTGGCCGTTTGCCTCCCCGCGCTCTGAGCAGGGGTTAATCCAGCACAGCTGAGCAGACTGAGGGGAAAAATCTTGGTGCTGCTGCTCACTACTCTGCCTATCCCTACCTCAGGTTTGTACAGCCCCACTCGCTTTGGCCCTTTGTTAGCAATGGGAGGGAACTGCTGCTGGCTGCTGAGATACGGCTGTACATCACCCTCGTGGCCTTTCTTGACCAGCTACAGCACTCTCAACTGTCCGCAGTCCAAGGGGCAGGTAAGCGCTTCTTAGGCCACGGAGTTGTCCTGGTAAGCAGGATGGTTACCAAAGCGTGCCATCTATTTTATTTCGTGGTGACGAGATTACACTGCAATGTCGTAGTTTACCCCCGCTTGGGACCAGACTACGCAGTCTCTCTCTTACTCCCCCACCCTCCAAGGGAATAGGGAGAGATAATATAAGGAAAAAAAAACGCTCGGGATTTGAGCTAACCTCACTTATATACTGAGCATGATGTCACATGGGATGGAATAGCCCTTTGGCTAATTTGGGTAAATGAGCTTTCCCCATGACAAACAGGTTGGTGCCCCTCTGCAGGAGGTCCCTTCCCATCATCCCGTCTGCCCCTCTGATGCTGGGTGCCTTTGGCCCCTGTTTGCAGTTCACCTGAATTCACCCAGGTTCATTTCTCTATTTCCTTTCTTCCCCAACTTTGCTTATTTTCTCCAAATTTCCCTTCCTTCACACATGTATAAACACAAACCTCTGCACACACTCTTCAAGCCCCAAGATGTGGTTTGAAGAAATGGTACTCTTATCATTAACAGTTTTGCAATATTTTGCGCCAGAAGCCATTTAAATTAAAACACCGAAGCAGAGGTGAACTGGAGGGCTTCTCTGCCCTAGTGAGTACCCGATCTCCACACTGCTCTCAGACTTAGGTTTTCTCTCCGGCATTTTCCACCTTGCATTATTTCCTGCACAGTGGCCCACTGCGCCAGGCGTGCCCTGACCCCAGTCTGGTGTTCACCTCAGCCCCTCCAGTGAGGTTTGGCCTCTTTCCTGCTGGAGCTACCACCTAAGCTGGGCTTCCCTGTTCCCGAGGCCATTACATCCCTCTGGACACCCGAATGGCTGCTTTTTCCTCCAGCCATGTCTTGTAAAGGAGATAAATTGTCCTGCAAGATATATTGGCAGTAGCAGAGTTTACCTTCAGAAGAAAAACTCCATGGGGGACTTGTTTCTGTTACTCTTGGGCCAGCTCGAGGCTGCTGCTGCTTAGTGTGTGTTTTCTGTGCTCTCCTCCTGAAGCAAATGGTGGTTCTCGGGCTCTTCATGAGGATCCAGCACCTGACCCCGATCATGGATGATGTTTAGGGGATTGGTACCTAGGAGACGGATGAGCCCCCATTCCATAGGTGCCCGCCTCTTTCACTGGGCGCTTCAGCACCTTTCTCATGTAGGAAGGGATGTGGCAAAGGAAGGTGGACAGTGTTTGGCCAATATTAAAGTGACCTTGGAGAAGACCACAGAGGGAAGGTGCTTAGACAGTCTTCCCATCACCAAGGTGAGAGGTGGAAAAAATATTTTTAAAGAGAGAGAGAGGTCCTGCTGCATTCTTAGAGTGCATGTTTTTATCCTCTTACACATCCACTTTTTCCCTGGCCATGGTCATCTTTTCTCGCTGGCCAGTAGCACTGATGTGAGTGAATTGCTTTCTCCTTTGGGAGATGAACGTTCCATGCTCCTCTTGGCCAGGAATCAGAGGAGGCCCCACAGGTCCTCACACAGTACCCCACGCCGGCACCTTCTCTACAGGCTAGTTTGCTTTGCTCAGCCTTGCACTGAACTCCTCATGTGTTGACACAATGAATTCCTATGGAGAATGGCTTTTCAAAATGACATTTTTGTAAAATTGGCCATTGCCAATCATTTAAAATCATGGGATCAAAGTTCTCTTTATCTCGGGTTTAATAATTACCTTAGTGATGTAAAGCTGAGCCCAGTGACACAATAAACCTTCCTGTCCAGTTTGACATCCTGTATGTTGAGATGGTGTTGACTCATGACTTCGGTCACTGTTTACAAATATTGGCCTGGGAGGTCGTTACAGATCAAAATAAATGATGTTATCAGGAAAATGAAGATGAAGGAATCCTACAAAACCGACCCTAATCTAATGTAAATGTCCTATAAATTAAGCAAGTGGTGTAACTAAGCATCTCCTTCAGGCTTTTGCTCCTCTGTGGTCTGTCGAGGGAAGGATTTACATTTATCTGAGCCTAAAGATTCGTTACGGTACAGTTTTTAAATGCAACCTACAGAGCACTAACAAGAGGTGAAACCAGGGTCACTATTGAACTCACGGATCAATAAATCTTTTCCATCCTTGAACTGTAATGTCAAATGCCATTGCCTGAAAATTCTTCACCCGATACACTAATGTCTATCCATTACAGTTATATTCTGTTCTCAGGGTGCAAATAGCATGCAAGTAGTTTCAGCTAGACTTCACAGCCATATGTGCAAGTTCTTTTACTAGCAGGTGAAAAGCATACTTTAATTTCAACATCTATAAATAAGTAAATATGTTCTGATTCATTTTAAACATCCATAAGTTTCACATTGCCAGTGTAGTAATTATTCTCCAACTCTTCCATTTCTTAATCAAAATAAAATCTTTGCCTAAACTCCTTATTCGCAGTGACAACACAACATTAACATCTTTGTAATTCAGGTAAGTGAGATCTTCTCTAAGAAATTCAGAGGGAAAATATGCAACCTGACAGAACAGCATGAGGCTCCCATATGAGAATCCTGGGAGGAAGTGTCTACGTATTTCAGAGTAAAATCAAAGGAAGCCATTAAAAAGGAGCATGTTGTCTAAAATGTGTTGAAACGAGACATGTATTTATTCTCTCCCTGAGGTAAAAACCTGTACAACTTTGGGTTTACAACCCATAAATTATCAAGTCATTTCTCACTTGTGGAATAAATAGCATCTGAGAGTGTCTGCATCCACATGTCAGCTGAAGCTGGAGAGAGATAAATTTACAAAACATTGAATCAGGAGGTACGTGAGACTTAGTAAACAGCACAAAATCCAGTGCCTCCAACAAGGAATATCACAGCTAATCAGCAGGTTTTCAACTTTTCAAGAAGTTTCCGCTGGAGTTCACGGGCTGTTCAGAGTCCCTCTGCAGAGCTAAACAGAAGAGTGAGCGCAGCCCAAGGAGGTAGGTTCCTGTAAAGGATGGAGAAGCTGAGGAGGCTGCTGAGACCCAGCCTGGGCAGCAGCTCTCGTTTTGGCCAAACTTTAGCGTTTTGGGACCACTGAGTGAAGACAGGAGGGTGATGTGTGGTCGAGGTTGTCTGAATTCCTGGCTGAGCTGTGCCATTCCTCCTCGCTCCCCTCCCAAAGCCCATCCGTCCTGGTGGCTGCCCCACGTGGATGTAGGTCAATGTTCAGAAAAGATCAGCGGAGCTGGAGTTCTCCCGCTTGCTCCACAGTCCAGTGCCCACAGTCCGGTGTGGGTGCCCAGCTCCTGTGGAGTCCCAGGTTTAAAAGCTTTGATGTGAAAAGCAAAAATCCAAAGGGTTTCAGCACAGAGTGTCCAGGAACCTCAGCCCATGTTCCTTCCAGCTATTACCCCCTCATAAGACCTTTTAGCTACACTGTTTTTTGAGTGAAGATTTCTGGAATGAGCACCCCTGCCACCCAGCCTGCAGAGCGTAGAGGAAAGGGCTTGCGATTCGCCATGGTGCTTGGGGTCTGTACTGAAATGGCAGGTCAGGTCCGAGAGCCAGAGGTGGTGAGAGCAGCTCACGAGGGGCTTCTGGCTCCTGCAGAAACTTTGCCCAGCCTGGTGGTGGTCCACAGTGACGCTTCGCCCTGGAGCGGGACCGGAATGCAACCAGGATAGATCCTGGACCTGGGAGCTCTCTAACCCCTAGTGAGGCATGGCTGGAGCATTGGGTGTGGATCCGCTCTGAATTTCAGAGCTTGCTGGCAATTACCTGCTGCCTTCTTGATTAACAAACTCCTGCTCTGGTTGCATATTTTTAAGGGCAAATGTCCAGAAGCTGGACCACACAGTGTGTCTTCACAGGGCCAAAGATGCGCCCACACTGGCAGGCTCTGGAGGAACCATGAGTGGTTTTGCCAGCGGAGGATTAAGCTGGAGCTCGTCCCACGGCATTCGCAGGGTCAGTGCTGGCCCTCTGAGGAGGCACGAACCGGGCCAAGAGCATCAGCCCTAAAGGGAAACACGAGCAAACATGGGCAAACAAATTGTGAGTGGAAAAAAGAAACTGACAAAAATGAATGTGGCAGATGAAATGTAACCAAGTGTGGTAACACAGGGTCAGACAAAGATTTAAAAAATCTTGTACTCAGGATATTAAATTGCACTCCCTGGTGTGTACCTACCTGCACCTCTTTTCTAAATGTTATTTCTGCTACATTTGCCTTGAATTAAGAAAGAGGCTTTTCATCTTCGAAGCAGTCAGACCTGCAATTACATCGACCCAAGTTTTGCATGAAGTAATATTTTTTCCTGCCTTAAACACATTTTGTGCTCAAAATGAACTTGTTAAATAGTCTGTCATCTCGCGTTTCCTTCTCTAAAGATGCGGACAACACCTGCATAGTTAATGAGCTGCAGTGCAGTTTAATCAGAGTGGGAAAAATACTATTTCAAACAAAGAACAAAGTCGTCCCCTCCAGTTTCTCCTGCAGCTTCCCGTACTAGTCACCAGATCACCCTGCACGCAGTGTCCTTTGAGCATGCCCTGAGCCAGCCTGCCCGAGCCCCAGAGGGTGCACACACGTTTTTGGGGGCTGATGCTCCCCCTCACCTTGCTTCACAAGCAGATATTCAGGCCAGTGCAAAGTGGGAGCACAAAGGCAGGGTGCTGCCGCAAGCCGTGGCCCAAGCCTGGTCCTGCTTCAGTGTTTCAGCAGCACAGGGACTCACAAGGGCTGGATGCCTTACACACACGGTGAGTAATCTTGCTAGGGCGGTGGCTGTACCACCATACAAGAGCATTGATCCAGTCATCGTCCTGAGCCAGAAATTTCCCTCACAACAGTCGTCACTCATGTGCATAAAATAAAAGGAGGTAGATTCAGACTGGATATGAGGAAGAAATTTTTCACACTGGAACATTGGTGGTGGAACACTGGAACAGGTTGCCCAGAGAGGTGGTGGATGCCCCATCCCTGGAAACATGCCAGGCTAGGTTGGACGGGGCTCTGAGCAACCTGATCTGGTTGGAGATGTCCCTGCTCCTTGCAGGGGGGTTGGACCTGATCACCTTTAAAGGTCCCTTCCAACCCAAACCATTCTGTGATTCTATGCCTTCCCTGCCCATGGCAGCAAACAGCTTTGGAGCTGCACACGGGAGTGCATGGTGCAGAGCTGTGCCAAATGTAACATTATTAAAATGGCTTTTGTTCCAATACATTTGGCACATAGATGGAAAAATCTATGCATTGGCTGGGTTGTAAGTCCCCCTTTTTATAAAATATGAATAACATTTGTTACCTGCATTCGTGAAATGCTTTGTCCCTGGGTGCAGAGTCTATACACAGCCACAGCATTGCCATTATTTATTACTTTCCGTTAGCACCTGAAGTTATGGAAATGTGCTTTTACTTTGATCCTTCACAGACCCAGTAGCCTGCAGGAAGAATACAATTCATCAAGGGTTTTGTTATGTGTGTCAGTGCAATGGAGGGCAGCAATGAGATATCGCACTCCTCCGCCACCTGGGAGCATCTTCTGCCCAGCAGCGTGAAGGCGGCCGGTAAGGTCCTCTCAGTGGGTGAAGTGTGCAAAAATATGCAGGAAAAAAAGTGGTGATTGCGGCTGGGAAGTAGCCATCAAGGGAACTTAACTCCACTGACTGTGGTGAGTAAAGACGCCATCGATAGTTCCTGCTGCCGGCCAGTGAGTTATTGTGTATGTGATTTCTAAAAATCCAGCTCCCTTAGCACATTACTATATTAAATCTGTTGTCACTTTTGTTGTTTTATCCCCAAAGAATAGAAGAAAGATTAATTGCTGACTTTCCACAGTTTGCTCCAGCTGCAAATGGAGCTTCAGCTCATGGGCAGTGAAGCAAACAGCAACGGCAGTTGAAGATGGAGCTGTCTCCCACCTGCCTGCCAGAGGTTACTGCTGCTCTAACGGCGTCAGCAACAGAAAGTATCTGCCCTGAGTCAGCTCAAGCAGAGGCATAAGGGCGGAGCAGCTCTGTTTTGGAGCTCAGAGGGCCGTTAGCAGCAGCACAGGGATGGGACAGGGCAGGAGGCCCTGGAGCTGCCGCCACAGAACGTGCTCAAGCCGCCCTGCCAGAGCCCACAGGCACTTTTTGTGCTTCTTGCCCCAAGATCTCGTTTTGTTGTAACCTCCCTATTATCCACGTGAAAGGTCAACTCTTTCTGAGCCTGATGTTGATTTCATTAGTGATGGGGCTTGGCTTAGGTAAACACAAACTAATACTAAATCAAACAGAGGCATCTTACTTAAAAGCCGCTATTACACTCAAAAGAATTAAAACGGCAAAAACTGGCTGAGTGAAAATAGCAGGAGGAGCACAAGGAGCAAACTGCTGTCTCTCTAGGTCAGTCCTTGCTGCATGCGTTGAATGTCAGGAATCGTATACTCAAAAGTCTGCATTTTTGGTGTGGGGGGAAGAAAATATAATAGACAATAGGGTGCTATGGGACAGAATAACACAGCCGGGCAGGGTCCCCATGACTCATGCCCAGAAGATCTTTCCTCAGGAGTGGGAGTCATAATAATCCACAACAAACTATTGTAACCCACTGAATGTCGCAAGTGTCTCTGAAGCCGCATTAACTTCCCGCGGCAATGATTTTTCTAAATATGTGACATCGTGTGTTATTTTACTCCATGCCAAACGCATTTAAAGGCGCTACCTTGACTCCCCTTTCAGAAGTCCATTTGACTTCACTTGTTTCTCTCTCTCTCCTCCGACCCCCTCCCCAGGACTGGGTGATGCTCCCCTCACTTCCAGGAAAAATGACAGCAGCGTTCTGCTGCTTGGAACAATGTTCTGGTTTATCTCCAGGAGACAACAGTAGGTGGTTCACTTTTTGGCATTTCTGTCTCTTTTTGTTACTTTTCTAGGCCACTTGCCAAAGAAAGAAAGAAAACCAAGAACAATGCCATGCTTTGCATTTCTATATCTTCTTCCATTCAAGGCTCCTAGAAGACTTGACAAACATCCTTTGATTTTGAGCCAGGCTGCTGGCGGGTGGATGCAGCCGCACTGGTCCCACCGAGCAAACGCTCCCCTGCCTGCTTATGGGGTGGCTGGGAGGTGGGAGGTGGGAGGTGGGACGTGGGACGTGGGTGTTCAGCTGCAGGAAAGCAGGAGATGCGCAGCCCTAGCATGGCAAGGGCAGAGACGGCTACAGGCTGAGCTGCGTTTCCACCCCCTCCTGCAAGCCGAAGCTGCGGAGATCTCGCACTTGATCATGTCAGTAGCGGTACCTCCGTAGCACCTTCTCCTTCAATAAAAAGCCCATTGGGAGGCACCAGGTTGGGTGGTCATTGTTCTCTCACCCAGCCCCTGGGTGCAAAAAGCCACAGCTGGCCGTTCAGCAAGGTGGATGGGCAGAGCTGGTCTGGAGTGGCGCCCACCAGCAGCCCCAGGGCAGGGCTGCCCACACAGCTGCACCTGCAGCGGCCTGGGAGCAGCGCCTGTGCCTGGAAACCCAGGATTTCCAGCTCCGCAGTAAGGAATTAAGTCTGTGTGTACAGCTAACAGAGATAACTCCTTTCCTCTTATCTTAGTGAAAGGAGGAGCAAGGGAAAGGCCAAGAAACTAGGCCGATAGTGTTGCCAGGAGCGGTGGCCCGAGGCCCTGCGACAGCTGATAAAGCCATGTTGTGACCATGGGGCAGCAGAGACAACGCTGTGACCCCAACCCCGCCTGAGAGCAGGAGGTGGAGGATGTTTAAGTTACCGAGCTGCAAACTCTGGTCTCGCTAGGTCACTTTGGAGTCATCACCCACCTCCTCCTTAGGGGCAGGAGCCAGTGCACATGATCTCACGTGCCCTTCCGGAAAAGACTTTGGAGAGAAAAGAGTCCAAACTAGAGAGAATTTCTTCCAAATAGCTGAAGTGTCCTGGGGAGAGGATGGTGGTGCAGCAGCCCCTGTGACAGTACGATCACACAGGCTTGGGGCAGGACAGGGGCTTTGCCTCTGGTGGCTCCAGCTCCCTCTTCCTAAGGGGCAGGACAGATGGGTTTTAAAGCACTGATGTTTAGTGGGCAAACCAAAGTCGGGAGAAACTCCTCTGCTCGCCACACCTGGGAAGACACTTAAGGTCCTCCTCCCACAGCCCTGCAGACCCCCGAGGGCAGCAGGAGATCTCCCAAGGCAGCAGGCAACCAGCAGCATCATGGCTCTACAAGAGAGTGGAGCAGAGGGGCTGGCCCTCGCCCCCGGTCATCCTGGGGTCTGCCAGCCAACTGTGCATCTTCTGCCATGTCTTTTGGGGAAAAGCAATGGATATGGATGTTCATAGGCATTGCTTTGCCAGATACTCCCTTGCCAATGGGCCAGGTGCTGCAGGGATGCACTGGTATCAAGGACGGTCATGTATTTTTATTGTAGAAGGAGCTACCATGGAAAAGGGCCAGCACATTGGCTGGTTGAAGTTCTTATGTGGGTCGTGAAGATAAGCAATGGGGCTGCACTGGGGCTACTGAAGTCTGGGTCATCCTGGCAGGCTTCAGACGAACTTTGAGAAAACAGAAGAAATGCAAAGATGAGCAGGGATTTACAGGTACACCCTGGGATTTGTTCAGATTCTATAAACACCCATAAATTAATCTTTAAACCTGTTACGAGTCAACACAAAATGACCCAGTAGCATATTTCAAGACAGCAGTTTCACAGGTTCATCCCTTCCTCTCCGTGGCAGCTTTCCAAGAGCCTGTTCAGTTTTACGAGTGTGGCATCTTTACACACTGTTGTGGATCGTGTCATACAGGAAACAGGAGGACCCGCATCTGACAGAGATGCTTCTCTCTAGGGAGTGAGTCTCAAGGGGTTACCACCCATGGATGGCTGAGCAGGGAGCTCACTGGGACTTACAGAGGTCAATATGCTCAGCTTATTGAAGAGATGGATAAGAGAAGACTTCTTTATAGCTGACATGCCTTCATGGAGAGATAGCTCTGCTGTGACTCAGCTAGCACTGGTGGAGTCTAACATGGAGAAGGGAAAGACAATTGTATTAAAAATGGAAATATTTTATACGGGTCAAATAGTTAAAAAAGCACCCTTGCATAGTCCTCAAGACCGAGCAATAGTGTTTCTGGCACTGGAAATCTTTAAGACCTTATAAAATGAGGTTGCAGCCTGGCCAGAAAGCCCTGAACTGGAGTGGAGCTTCCCTGGTGGAGCCCTATGATCCAGCTTACCAGGCGTTGGGACAACGTCAGGAGCACCTTTCCACTTAAAAGCTGGTGAAGCAGACTCCTTGTTTTACTAAGAGCATTTCATATCATCAGTGTAAAGGTATCTTAGTAGCACTTCAGTAAGTGTCTAGCCTGGGACAGTCGTACCCTGAGCCTGCTGCCCACCCTGGGCTGGTTGATACGGTCCCATGTCAAAAGTGATGACAGTGAGACAGGGAGGGACAGATTTCCCAAAGAGAAGCCAGGGGCAGAGACAGGAGCCTGACAATTTTCTCCCAGTGACCGGATCGCTCCTTAGCGATATAATTTTGATTCCTCTTGAGGATAAAAATGCTATGGTCTGATTTATACTTTATTTTATACAAGAGATTCTCATTGACAACCACTCCGAGCAATTTCTCAGTGACCTTCTTAAAGGGAGCTGGGAGGAATATTTGACTCATAAGTGATGAATTTTAGACTTCTGGTGGAGGATTTGGAATAATGAAAAATATCTGCTTATTCTATAATATTCTGGTTTATCCTAATGCTTTGCTTTGCTGCTAATATGAATTAAGATTTTTTTAAAATTAATCTATGAGTCTGATTTTCCAAGCAGTCTTATTTTGGTTGAAAAAGTCATTTTGTGGGTCAAAATGGGAGTCAAGGTACCATTCTAACTCCCTTACTGTGTTCACATGGTGTCCATATGCTGGCCCTGTGTGATATGGTCCTGACGTATTTCTTGGATAGGGCTTGCTCTGAAAACAACTAATTTGACAACTTACAAGCAGATGAACTTAAACAAAAATAGTATGACTGTGCAGCTCTGGGGATGCAAGGCTCTGATGAGATATTTTCAATAAATAGTACTGGGAAGAAGAAAAGAGTTACCACCAGTTTGTTTTCTGTTCCTATTTTTTCGTCACTGTGTCAGCCTTTTCACACTGTATCATTACACTCGTGTATTGCTACCTTCGGGCTCGGGTCCACGTGTGTGTGGGTTTAAGGGTCCCTGAAGTTGTGGAGGAAGTGTCTTTTTGCCCAGTGCGCACCTCTGTGGGTTGGGTTGTTGCTGGTGATGCCTGGCTGCCCCTTGCACGCACCAAGCCACATGCAGACCACCGGGTCCCACGAGGGCACACGTGTGATCTCTTTGCAGTCCATAACCATCCCGCAGGGCTGTGCAAAGTGCCCTTACCTTCATCCCCTGCAGCCTTCTTTCTTGGTGACCAGCCAGTCTCTGCTGCTGACCACCGTGGGGAACACACTTGCGTCACAGGCCAGAGCCAGGCTCCCATTCCTACTTCAAAAGATGCTAAAGAAGGGGAAAAAAAAAAAAAAAAAAAAAAAAAAAGAAAGAAATCTAGTTCGGTGAATAAATGCAGCAGCTCCATTAGTGAGGGCAGCCAACACGTTAACCCCTCTGCCGATGGGCTGAAAAACGAGTCTGAGCATTTGGTGGCCCCAGTGACCGAGTCTCACATAAGTTATGAGCTGTGACACCTCTGTGTATGTCCCGCGCTGGGCTGCGGGTCAGGGAGCGTGGAGGCGGCGGGACGGATGCTGCAGCCCAGTCACTGCCTGGGGATGCCCTCCTCCTGCACGGCCCAGCCCAACAGTGAGGCTCCCAGCTCATCCTCAGGGTTTGCATAAATTTGTGAGTATTTTAAATAACTCTGATGCAACTATCATTCAGTTTTTCCTTGGATAGTATTTGTACCTGCAGCTAGAAAGTTTTTGCAGTAGATGGTAGGCAAACAAAATATATCCTTGCAAAACGCATCCAGCCCCGGGGGCTGCAGTTGTGTGCCTTAGATAGAAGTGTTGAATCTTGGATCTCCATGCACAGGTCCACTGACATTTAATCACACTAATTATATATTTGAGATAAGTTTTAAATGTAGAAATGATAAGAGAAAGCCCTCAAAACCTTCAGTAAAATGTATTTCCAGGTCTCCGCAAGTTTAGCGATCGTTAAATAAAAAAGAAGGAATATCATCTCCAGGTCTCTGAAAGTTTAGTGATTGTTAAATAAAACAGAAGGAATATCTTTTATAGACTTCCTCAGGATTACATCCCACTTTCCTTCACAAAGTAAACTGTTAAAGCTGTCCTGGCCTGTTAGCCCTGTGTACCTTGGGTCCTTGGGGTTATTCAAGCCAGAATAGCGAAGTGGAGAGATAAATTAGGTTGTAAAATGGACTAAGTGTTTCTTTTGTGGTCACTGACATTTAAAAAATTCTACAGATAAAGACTACCCACGATAAATATTTGCAAGTTAATGAAAGCCTTGGAAACTTGAGTATGCAGCTATAACATGGGTAAATCCCCAGCATTTCTTCACAGAAATCCAGAGCAGCAAATGGGTGGCAGGAAACAACAGTCACGGGCATGAATACTTGTTGCGGGAGATACCTGTTTGTATAAGACGTGTTTATTTAAAGTATGCTGAAAATCAGATTTGCAAAACAAGATTGAACACTAGAATTGTAAATAACCAGAGTCAAGTGGAATTTCCTTAGACGTACTGCAGTACGCTCCTCGCACAGTGCTGACGGCACAGCAGCACAGTTGATCGGAAACAGAAAACAGTGTATTCTTACGCCTCCACTGCATCCAAAATTGTGCATTAAAGGAAAGATCATCCAAATTAGGAACACATAAAAGCAAGAACCATAATGACTGTTGTGTATTTGGCTTCAGCAATTTTTATTTTTATGCATAATAGATATTCAGAATATTTTTAAGCTCGAAGTCCCTCCCACTACCTTCTTTTCCAAGCATGAGTATAGGTTTTTTTTTTTTGCTGTAGGAGATTTAAATCTTTATAGCAATTTCATAAAAATAAAATATATAAGGTATTGAAGCATAAAAGCTTTCCACTTTTTGAAAGTATTCACCCTTAAATTCTGTTATTAAGGCAGACAATAGAAAGTTTTTAATACTTGTTCCCTGGTTTGGAGGTTTTTTTAATCTTATATTCTTTTTTAATGGCTAAATGTAAGCGTATAGGCTCACCTATTTGATAGCATCAACAGTATTTGCAAAGAAATGTCTTTCTGAAAAAGAAAAGCCTTTTAATATTCCCTTTTATAGTCATACCTCATTAAAGTTAATAAGCAATAAAGAAATATGAGTTTAAACCCATTTGAATGAAATGCAGTACAACAGAGAGAAAAATGTGTACGGTTAAATACACTATTTTCAGATGAAACTGTGAGATGTCAGTTTACAGAAGATGCGTATTTTACCAGCCCCCTGGAAAACGGAGCAGCCAAACAGCTGCCATTGTTCCTACCCTAGAAAAATTAAAATCTCGTAATAACATAGGCATGGAAGTTGCCTATAATTCAACATTTAGGCCTTTGTTTAGAAATTACTTGGGCTCTACTTAAGAGCAAAGTTCATGTAACTGGCAAGGCAAGACTGCATTATTATCTGACTGTGACAAGTCCTGTGCACAAAAAAGGGATTCATCCCAAAGGGTTATTTGGCATGGCCAAGGCAGCTCTGGAGCGCCAGGCCTCTTAGTAAGTCCCTGCATAAATAGGAGAAGAAAACAAGGAGGCTTCATGAACAGAAGACTTTGTTTTGGAGGAAGAGGCGAGATCAATTAGCTACTAATTGCTTTTGACTTTTCTGTCCAGGATTCACAGGGCAGATACTTCAACTTTGCTGAAGCCAAACTTTACCGACGCTGAAGCTTCAACTTCACTGATAGCCCCAAGAGACATGAGGTTCATCTCACTTCAGTATGGCCAGACCCATCCTCCCCATTTATTTCCCTGACTGGGGTTATGAAGAGACCCCATACACCTTGGCATGACTGAGGAAGGGCTTTCCAGCCTGCAGTTGAAGTTCATCAGTGGTGTTGATGGCCCACCTCTTGAGGTGGGCAGAAGAGGTCCACCTCAACAACTAGTATTTTTTCTAGTCTATGTCTAGGACAAGAAAGGATGGGATGGGATGGGACACTAGCCCGGAGTAACTCAGTCTGTTTCTGCGCTGTGGTTTCAGTGTGATTATTTGCTGAATACATTGTGTTCCCCCTCTCCAGAAGACCAGTTGCTGTGCAGTAAAACTCATCCCTTGTGCCTTAAGATGACAAGAACATACCTGAGCTATGGTTCCTGCTGGGCCCAGGGGCACTACTGCAGCTGTCAGTAATGTGGTGATGCTTCTTCAAGGGTGAAGTGATTATGGGCAATTTGTCCCTTGTATCAGCTGCAAAGATTGTTTCTTCTGCACATCCGTCACATCATTCTCCTCTAGCCATCAGCAGGTCTTTCTTTAGCAAAACTTTCCAAGTAGCACAAAGAGCAGGTTTGCTTTCTGTGTCTGACGGTCAAGAGGAAACACATACAGAGAAAACACTGCGAGCTTGCATGGAGGAGTAGAAAATAAACACACTTGGTGGAAAGATCTTGCTTTGTAAAGTCCAGTTTACAGTCTTCATTAGCATAAGAAAATCAAAAGCACTCCAGCTTGCTGTCCTACTTTCAGGTGTTACATGCTATATACCACAACGAATAAATAGCACTTGAAACCTGGTGCTCCATTGCTCTCTTATTTACAGCTGATTATGTAGAAAGTCTAGGTAGTTTCCTTAATTTTTGTCACAGAAAGCTGTTAAAAGCTGAGGACACAATGTGCGGCAGGACTCTCCACACAGTGACAGTGATAAGAGTGATTTCCTATGTTCTTCCATGAAGACCTTTACCCAGACCCAAGGAGCTTGGACAAAGCTCCGTATTGCTCGGTGCTACTCAATAGCTTCCCAGCCAGCCCTGACCCTTGCAAAATGCTCTGCCGTGGCCACATTAATAAAGCAGCTCCTTGCCTGTTAATGTGCTTCTCAATTCCACTTTTGGGGTGCGAGCTCTCTCCCTGAATGAAGTGAGCAGCTCCACTGCCTGAATAATCACTTCCATAAACGCCTATGGACTGCAGCCACGTCCATCTGTGCTGTGATTTCCCCCCACCGCCCATGCTTGGAAGGGGCCTGTACCTCCTCAGTAATTATTTACATTCCACCTATTGCATTCTCCATTGCAGACAACAGTCTTTACTCATTTCTCATCTCTATTTACTCCCTGTTGTTTTCTGTGTTAAAAAAATACTGCAGGAGGGGTGAAAGCCCGTGGTAACCTCCATCCTGCGGCATCAGGCGCTTTCTGCCTTTAAGAGGGAAGAGTTGTAACTTACGTGAAGTATCTTGGATCAGAGGAGTATGAAAATAGAGATTATTATGATTTTTGCAAGCTTTTATTTTGAAACAGTGGGGTTGGTCTCAGTCACTTTTCTCAAATAATCTGGTTTATTGTTATTAATAATAATATCTTAGTCTTGCTGTTGATGGGAGAAGGATGGATGAGAAATTCTGGCCAAAGACAGCGCATAAACTCCTCCTTTTCAAAAACCAGGTACCGTATCCACCTGGAGAAGCGAAAGGATATGAAGCCACTGCGGAAGCCCAGCCGGGGACAGGCACGTGCCTGTGCGTGGCTGGTGGTGGGTGGGGACAGCCTGGCAGGAGGCCCCCTCCTCACCTGGCCGTGCTGGAGGCTAATGAGAGGCAGGGGCTGGTGCTCCTAGGTGTAACAAAATCTTTCAGACCAGGTGAGGTTTGGGGTGAGTTACGAGTAAATCGTGCTCATATAGGTGAGGTCACGCTGGAGCTGGGACAAGGAAGAAGTTTTCCTTTAGGTGAAAGCTTGTGGAGTCTGGAAGTTTCTTTTTCTTCCTTCCCTTTGATGCATGGGGCTTGGCCACAGCCTTGGCTCCCTGCAAACAGACCCAGCAAATGTCTCCCTGCTGCTGTAGGAACATAAAAAACTGTGGTTTTGTGGTTTTTGCAGTACCCTGGCTCCCCTTGTTTTGTTGCTGGGCACCATTCTGTGCAAAAATGAGCCTGAAATTTGCAGGAGAGTTTTGGGATGCACTTTTGGACCTAGATGAGTAGGTCCTTCCGTGGACTAAATGTCTATTAAACTATTTCTGGTGGCTGCAGGAAGCTGGGTTTGAGGTCCCAAAAAGTCCTTGTGAGCCCTGTGCCCCTGCATATCAGAGGTCTGGGGTCTCTGCTGGATTCCCCACCAACACAGCCTGGATGAGGCAGCAGGCCATGGCTGCGGGACTTCTCCATCTTGCCCTACAAAGAAGAGGTTAGAGGTTTTGTGAAAGAGTAAGAAACAAAGGAGAAAGGAGAGAGAGAGAGAGGCATAAGATAAAGACAGGACGGAAGGAAGTGACTAAAGAGAGGCACAAGGCTTATGAGTGGAGACATTGCCTTCTTCCCCTTCGTTTACTGAACGCCCCCATGCTGGTAAGTGGCGCACACAGCGTGTAGAGGAAAGGGGTGGGCTGGCTGCACTAACAGTGCTGGCTGCTCTGGATACTAAGCAGCTGGAAACAAAGAAAATTGCCTAAAATTCATCAGCGTGGGCCCTATCCAAATCCCAGTGACTTCAGGGACCACTAGCCTGAGCCCCAAAATCCACAGGCAGATTCGCTACCCTCATACTCCCAAGCTTATTTAGGGAATTATCTCTTGAAGAAAAAAAATGAAAAGGTATTGCGGCACCCTGGCCAAGGCAGCCGGCATCCCCTCCTCCTGCAGCAGTGGAAGCCCATTATCCCCTTCCCCCGTCACCTTCTTTTTTATAAAATAAGAGAGGTGGCTACACCTTGCATCTCCCCCCAAATCGACTGGCTGACTTTTCATGGATGCTGAACAGGGGCGGCATGAGCAGAGGTGCGTTTGCTCAGCTGAAGCCCCTCTGGCACAGCCTGGCCTCACTGGCGAGCTCTCGGTGGAGGGAAGTGGGAATGCCCAAGGGAGAACACGTCCCATTGGCAGTGGTTTTGCCAGCGAGCCTGCACAGCTTTTGCCTGCATGAGATTTTGGCACGAGGAAATTATATTATTAGTCCGTCACTTTTACAAGCATTGAAATTTATGGAGGAGGCACAGATGCTAAAAAACCCAAAACAAACAAACACCCAAAGCTGAAAAATAAATAACCCAGCTAAAAAGGAAGCCTTGGAGCCAGCCTGACTCCTCAGCAGCCGCTGCGGAGCTCAGTTTCCAGGGCAGTGGCCCGGGACACCCGCCAGCCAGGGGGAGCTGCACTGGCCCCCACGCAGCTCGCCACTGGTCCTTTTCGCCTTTACAGCGGGATCATGTCGCAATGCGCTTCTCCATCCAAGCCAAAAAGTGATGTAGCCTTGCTCCATCCCTAGCGAGGTGCAACCCAGTAAGACGGCAAACTGCAGCAAAGTTTTGCTGGTGGTGGTGAACTCAGTCTCGGTGCAGAGCCAGTGGGAAAGGCAGGCTGGGCAGATGGCGAGGATGTCCCCCGGGCCACCACGCGCGGGCTCTCCGTCAGCTGGGTGGGAGGTGGGCCAGAGAAGCAGCCTGCATGGATGTAGGGCAGCTGCGTGGTGCCGTCCATGTGGCTCGTGCCTCCGTGGAGGGAACCTTTCCCTCTGGCACTGAAAACAATCCAGGAGGGAGCCCCTGGACCGTGCCAGTTTTGCACTTCAAAAACGCTGGCAGGTAGACTCTCCTTTCCGATTACATCATGTCACTACCGCTCACCTGGGCTGTTGCTCGGCATTGGTCAGGATCCAGCAGCAGCGTGGTGGATGTTCTAAACCCTGGTAGATTTGCTCCCATGTCCTGATGCTGCGGTCCCACCACCAGCCCCGCTTTGTTAAAAATGTATAGTTTTATGAATTATTCTACTTGCCAGTGTTGTGCGTTCAGCTGCTCGTTCCCCTTGTGGTTCCCACTGGGTTTGCTCCTCTTCTTGGGATGAAGGGCCTGGGCAAACATGCTTAGGAGGCTGAAGCCCCCTCCCAGGGACCTGCCCTCCCCAGGGGCTCACACACCAATCTTCCTGAGTTGCCCATCGCCGGGGGTGGAGGGGGTGGGTGTGCATGTGTATCGTTTTGAAGATGGCAGTGGAGAAGGTTTAAGTAAAAATCTCACTTTTCCCCAGCAGTGGGTGCAGGTAGAGCAGAGGCAGGGCTGTGGCTGGGGCAGGGAGGGGGGTAGAGGGGCATGGGCTGGGGCAGAGGGGCAGGGGCTGGGACTGAGGGATCGGGGCGGATGGACAGGGTAAAAGGGGCAGGGGCTGGAGCAGAGGGACGGGGCAAAGGGATGGGTAGAGGGACAAAAGCAGAGAGACAAGGGCTGGGGCCGAGGGAGAGGGGAGCAAGGAGGGAGTAGGGGCAGGGACTGAGGTGTTGGGGTGGGGACCAGTGGCGGGGACCCAGGAGCAGGTCCGGGCAGGGGCTGGGATGGGGACGCAGGGGCAGGGGCAGGGCAGGGCAGGGGCAGGGCAGGGGCCCGGAGGCGGACAAAGGGCGGGCACCAGAGCCCGGCTCGCAGCCCGCTCCCCCGTAGCCGCCAGCACCGCACACCGGGCCGCGGAGCGGGCAGCGGGAGGAGCGGGCGGCGGAGGAGGCGGAGGAGGCGGAGGAGGAGGAGGGGAGGGACCTTCCCCTCCCTCCCGCCCCGACACCGGGGGAAATAAATTATTGCCGGCCC
>JAAGAY010139180.1:0-34408 GCA_011801015.1 Ardeotis arabs
TTTTTTTTTTTTTTTTTTTTTTTTTTTTTTTTTTTTAACTCTTTATCCTGTGTTTAAACTACTGTGTGTCCATAACAAGCAAGAACGTGTGTGGTTTGAAACTGGTTGTGTTGCTGCTGCAGTCTGTTACACATGCAAGTTGCACATGCGTGACATAGAGTAAGAAGCTGAAATGAAACGTGTTTTTGTTAAGGTGATGGAGTGAACAGAAGGTCTGCCTTGGGAGTCCTCTCATTAGAGGGGCATATATTTAGGAGGGAGGTGAAAATGAGAATCACGTATTGCATGGAAAAATACGCTTGACTAATCTGAAGCAGCGGCATCATAGCAAAGTAGACAAAGAACATTATAGGTGGAACGAACTACTACTTCCTCTGTTGAATTGCTGTTGGCTACCTTTGTTCTTAATACTTTGTGGGTTAAAAAAATTACTAAGAAATTGAAGAGTCCAGAGTCTTGACTTTTAAAAGTTAATTAACTTCTCTGGCAAAAATTTACTGTTGTGTGTCAAATTGTTTAGTCAGCTAAACCGTTTTGGAACAGTGTAGTTAGAAAATTTTGATGCTTAATCCTCACTTTCTGTAAGATTTATAAGTATCTAAAATAAGGAATATATTTTAACATTTTAAATTTTTTTGCATCATAGTGTAGGATGGAGGATGAAAAGAATTTAAATCTTCAGTGCTTAAGTTATTCTTTTATTGTATTATTTATCAGAAAGTATAGAATCCATATGCATTGCCAATTATTTGCTGAATCACACGTGGCTCTACTGTAATGTATATCCTCTATCTCAAGTTATATGTGAATATTATCACTACAGAACAGTTAAAATATTCAAATTCTTTTACCAGTATTGGTAAGGAGAAAGAACACTTTCCTGTCTAAACGCTGATCTTTGTGTAGATACTTTGTGCAGTAGTCACCTGAGGATGTACTAGGAGCTGCGTAGAACTGTGTGTTATTTTCTAACTCTTAGATTTGTGAGGTTTGTTCTCTGCTTTACAGTAATAGAAAGCAATGTCTTTAAAACAAATCGTGCTTTTTTTTTTTGCGGTAGTCACTTTTGATTCTGTAACAGCTGATTTTAGTAATAAAATTGTAGAGTAGTTCAGGTTGGAAGGGATCTCTGGACTCCTCTCTTCCAGTCTCCTGCTGAAAAACTCACTGCTTGCTAAATTCAGAAATTGGCTGTGGTGAACATGGGAAACAGGTTTTTTTAAATTCATAAACAAAGATGCTCTTCAAAACTCTATCAAACCTTCTTTTGAGTTAGTAAGCAGCTTGAATTGTGACAGTGGACACTGCACAATTTATATTCTGAACAATTCTTTATGAAAGAAGCATAAAAACTTAATTGTTTTAACTCTTTACTAGGTTGAAGAGGTTGTATCACCCTTCCTAATGCAAAAATACAATCACAGTTTGGAATCTGTTGCACACCTTAAGAATTTTTTTGTTTTTCCTCTTTTATGGAGATTCATTTGTGTTATATTTGAAGGCAGATCAGTGTTTTGTTATGGTATGAGAAGGTTAGTTACCACTTCAGTAAGTGAAGATTCAGGATGCTTTTATCCCATGACCCTATGTCTTGTAGGTCTGGTCATAATGAAGGATTCAGTAGGTTAATACATAATTTCCTCTCTGGAGTGTAATGTTATGGTGCAGGAAAAACAATTGTATTTATTTCCTTTCTGAAGTAATCTTTAACATCGACAATAAAAGCTGTTTGTTTATATTGGTGAAAAAGCTTAATATTAATAGTGTTAATTTACACCATTGTTTGGATAGACCAACATGATATGTGTGGAAAAATTGGCTGCAAAGTCGTTGAGATCTAAAACCATAAAAATGATATGCTAGCGAACAGTGCTCTTATCCTGACCCAAACCTGAGGTGGGGGGTGGGGAGGAAGATCAGTTTTGCAAAGCGGATCAAATTCTTCAATAAGACTCTCCAACCACCCACCCGCCCTGAATCCTGCAAGCTCCTGTTGTCTCCAAATAAGTGTAATTAAGTTGGGTTTTGTTTTTGTTTTTTTTTTTTTAATTCTCTGAAAAAGTTGGACCTTGCTTGTTTGGAGTTTATACTGTGTCTTTGTTGGCAAGGTGTACATGTCTTTGCATTTATCAACACTTTGCATGACTTTACTACTGCAGCATTTTATAATTCTTTGCAAAAATTTGTTTCCTGTAGTTATGAGATGTGAACGTACAAGGCAGAGCCAAGTTTATAGAGAATTGTACTTTCACCAGCAAAGCAACACCCTTCACTCTCTGTTTATGTACCAGGTTAGCTTTTCTCCCTGTCTCTTTGCTTTTTCTTCCTGACTTAAGCTCAATAGCTTTTCTTCCAGCGGTATTTTCTGGCTGCTGCTCTAATTTCTTTGCTTTTGTCAATCTTGATACTGTTATTTATAACAAACTACAATTATCTTCAGATTTCTAAACTAGTTAAAATATTTCAGTTTATTTAAACAGACTGAGTGTGGGATTTAAAGCATTGAAATAATTGAATGGAAATGAAAAAGTCTCTGGGAAACAAAGTAAACTGACTTTTTATTTTGTATCTCAGTGTCATTACATTTTTGAAGAGACTTTTATTGCTTAGCTGTTTTTAGGACACCATGCTGTTCAGCAGTTGTGAAAGCAGTTACCACATAAAGAGAAAGGACTGAGTTCACAGATTAACGTCCTGAAGTGCTAACACTTCTAAATGGAGAAGTCATGACTGAAGGAAAGAATAAGAAGAGTTAGAGCTGCAGAATGGTCTGCATTGCTGATGTGTTTTGGAAAAAAATGTAATTTGAGGTGTATCTTGAACGCCATGTCACAGTAAATGGGAAATGTAGGCGATATTAGATGTCATTTGAGGCTGGGTTGGTTTCTCCATTCTTGTTAAGCTTCTGATGAAACTTGATAATATCAATTCCTTGTTGTAAAGGGTGTTTTGTGGTATCAATGGGTGGAGCAGCAATCATGTGTGTGGTGATGTTTTATATAACTGATGTGCCACATCACAATGCATGATGTAATCCAGTTATGCGTTATATAGGTGTGTTTATATTGATGGTTCTAGTTCTAATTGCAGAGAATCAATATTTGCTTAAGCACAGCTTGGATCTGGCTATGTAGTGGCATATAACTTATGCTATAGACTCGTAACATAGGAAAGGAAGGTAGCTAAGATGGTTTAATTCCTGTTTCTTTTCCCCCTGCATTAACATGACCATTTCATGTCAAAATCTCCCAGAGGGAGGAGCAGCAAATCAATTATTTGAATTAGAATAAAATCTTAGACTCCTTATCTGTTAGCTTAATTTTCTTGATTTATTTGTAACAGTTTTCACCAGTATCACAAAATCTGTAAAATGATCTAAAACAATTCACCACTTTAAAAGTCTTGACTGGTTACCTGATGCTGACTGTTTTCAGATAGAATATTATTCATAAACAAGATGAAAAATATGTAATTTATCTTTGATTTTCTTCTGACATAAAGAAAAAAGCATTCTCTTCTTGTCACACATTTAGATCAGAACCAGTCCTTGCAAGGAGTGGCGTATCTGTAGGATTTTATAATAGACTCTTGAATGTAATTTAAAATGGTATTTATATTGAGAATATGGAGGATGTGAAACTTCTGTTAAGACCTTAAGGGAAAAAATAAACCCAACCAAAAACCCCTAAACAAAAAAACGCAGACATCACGAAAAAAAACCCCTTGAGTTCTTCCCTGAAGCTGCAGGGATGATGGTTTGATAGCCAAAAAATGTTTAAGTGATATTGTTTAGCATAGGTAGTGGTAGTATTGCTTTTTCCATGGTGCTATCATGGCATAGCACTCCAAGAGGTCAACAGAAAACTGCTAGTTCAGCCTAAGGCCATATTTGCCATAGAACGGTGCCGTTAATTTACTGGCACCCTGCTAGCTTTGGTACTTTTAACACCAAATGGTCTTGTTCATGATCATCTGACCACCAAAGTCACATAGACAGTGGCTTTCAGCTGCTGAGTGTGATGATCTAGAGGATATGACTCCAGAGCTTGGAGACCTTTAAATGATATTTCTTATAAGGCCTGCTGAATATATGAGAATTTACTGAAGGCCTGCATTTTCCAGTAGTTGTACTTTGTCCTTCTTTTCTGAATAGCTACAGAAAGAAGAGATGGAGAAATGACTAGCCTTGTTTCAAAAAACGAAATTCTTGAGAGATGTATACTTGCAGATGTGCCTTTATAGACTATACTTTTCCGGGGAAAAAAAAAAGTTGCATGTTGTAATACAAACTTGAGGTTTTGTGAGCATTAAAGCAGTGTGTATTAAAAGTCTCTTCCTTTCTGGACGTCTTAATGTGCAATCTGGGGTTCAGGAGCAGAATAAGGGCAATCCCTGCTTATGCTGAAACTTCACATCACTGTTCTGTTTCTACAGCAGTACAATACTGCTTTCTGTATTTCTCCTCCTATGGGTGTAATAAAAGTCTAGAAGGGGAAAAAAAACCTGCTTCATTTTACATCTCTTCTGTGAGTAATAAGTGCTTTCTACTTTGCCCCGTGACACATTATTCCTGCCTATTCATGCTTGTTACACATGACTGTAATTTTGTTCTCATTCTTCTGAACACCTGGAACAGTAAGATCAGCCTTTTCGGGAATCTGATAACCTGATCGTTGCAGATAAGAACACTTTTAGGGTAAACTGTGTCTGAAAGATGCTTCATGTCTTGGTTGAGTTTTCTCTGCTCTTCCTGGACTCACTTGGCCTGTCTTACTTCTACCACATACTGCTTTTGGAAACTGCATTTGAGTAACTCAAGCTTTTTTGTAACTTTCTCACCTTCACTCTGCACTTCAGTAAACAGTTTCTGTTTGTTCCCAAGAGCTAGAAGGCCTTGACTTCAAGCTAGGTCTCTGACTGGATTGTGGGCCACAGTATAAATACCATTTCCAGAAATGTTTCCATGATTTGGTTTTAGCTTTGCGTCACCTCACTGAAAGAAGTACTTAATACAACATGATAAGTACATATCACAATAATTAAATTTTTTGCAGATTACAAAAGTACTAGAATCTTGCTGCTGGATTTGTGAATGCATTGCATTGTGTTCTTGACTTCTGTTGACTCTGTATTTTTTTTTTATTTCCAGAATTTTCTACTTACTATTCATAACATTTTGTAGATTCTTCCATTTTCTTTCATATGACCTTCAGAGTTTACTCATGATCTTATCGGTGTCATCAGAGTCCATTCTGTGTTTATGCTGCTCAGCTGATGCTTTTGTTATAAAACTCCTGTTCTGCTCTTCCGCATCTGAGGTTAGGTTTCAGGGAAGGCATTCGAAGCTGATTATTTAAATGCTACGATAAAGACATTCTAATAAAATGCTAGTAGAAAACATGAGATATTTTCTTATAATGGAATATGGAAATTGTCTACTCTGAATAATGTAGGACTTGTACAAGGAAGACCTGGGGGACTACAGGCTGGTCAGTCTCACCTGGCAAGATCATGGAGCAGATTCTCCTGGAAACCATGCTAAGGCACATGGAATATAAGGAGATGATTTGTGACAGCCCACATGGCTTCACTAAGGGGAAATCATGCCTGACCAATTTGTTGGCCTTCTGTAATGGGCTTACAGCATTGGTGGACAAGGGACGAGCAATGGACATCATCTGCCTGGATTGTGCAAAGCATTTGACACTGTCCCACATGGCATCCCTGTCTCTAAACTGGAGAGAAATGGATTTGACAGATGGGCCACTCAATGGTTAAGGAATTGGCTGGATGGCTGCAATCAGAGTTGTGGTCAATGGCTCAATGTCCAAGTGGAGACCAGTGACGAGTGGCATTCCTCAGGGGCCAATATTGGGACCGACCCTGTTAAACATCTTTGTCGGCGACATGGACAGTGGGATTGAGTGCACTCAGTAAGTTCACCAATGACACCAAGATATGTGGTGTGTTTGACACACTGGAGGGAAGGGATCTTGACAAGCTGGAGAGGTGGGCCTGTGCAAGCCTTGTGAAGTTCAACAAGACCAAGTGCAAGGTCCTGCATGTGGGTTGGGGCAATGCCAGGCACCAATACAGGCTGGGCAGAGAATGGGTTGAGAGCAACCCTGAGGAGAAGGACTTGGGAGTGCTGGTGGATGAGAAGCTCAACATGAACCGGCAATGTGTGCTCACAGCACAGAAAGCTAAACGTGTCCTGGGCTGCATCCAAAGGAGTGTGGCCAGCAGGTTGAGGGAGGTGATTCTGCCCCTTTACTCTGCCCTGGTGAGACCCCACCTGGAGTACTGTGTCCAGTTCTGGAGCCCCCAACATAAGAAGGACATGGACCAGCGGGAGAAGGTCCAGAGGAGGGCCACAAAGATGATCAGAGGGCTGGAGCTCCTTTCCTATGAGGACAGGCTGAGAGAGTTGGGGCTGTTCAGCCTGGAGAAGAGAAGGCTCCCGGGAGACCTTATAGCAGCCTTCCAGTGCCTAAAGGGGACCAATAGGAAAAACAGGGAGAAACTCTTCAGCAGGGCCTGTTGCAATAGGATGAGGAGTAACGGTTTTAAAATAGAGGGAGGTAGATCCAGATTAGATATAAGGAAGAACATTGGTACCAGTTGCCCAGAGAGGTGGTGGATGCCCCATCCCTGGAAACGTTTAAGGCCAGGTTGAATGAGGCTCTGAGCAACCTGATCTGGTTGGAGATGTCCCTGCTCCTTGCAGGGGGGTTGGATTAGATGACCTTTAAAGGGTCCTTCCAACCCAAACTATTCTATTATTCTGTGTTATTAGGAAAGTAAGCAAACCCTTCTGCTTTTTTAAAAAGCAATAACTAAAATGCTTCTGGGTGTAAATAATTACTTATAGCAGCATGTTACAAATAGATGCTAATAAGAAATAGAGTTCCTAAATTATCAGTTGAGGGAGTCCAATTTCCTTGTTTTAGATTTCTTTTTATTAACACTAATGAGACTTGTTTTAAAGGGATAATAGACCTGTGCAGTATGACAAAAGCTGTACAGTGGCCAGAAGCTTGTGTTAAACAGTGTAAGCAAGTCAAACTCTTACTGTTTCTTTGCATTAGCACTACTTAACATCTGGGGTTTTTTTTGTTTTGTTTTTTTTTTGTAGTATAACTGTTTCTGACCTCAGAGCCTTGTCTTTTTTATAGTACAATCTCATACGGAGAGAAAGGCAAGCTTCATTAGGAGATTGTTTTATAAGAAGTAGAAAATGGTTGTACAAGTTCCAGTGATTTGAAATAGTGATGTTGTATGTTGGGAATTATTGCCTATTTTGTTTTTCACCTTTGCAATTCAATAAAGACAATAGAGTTCTTCTTCAGAGAAGGTAGTGAATTTTATACTTGTTTTGATGCTTCTTAGTTCAACAGAACTCTCACTTTTCTTTTGGCCCCTGCAATGACAGGATAAGAGCTTTTTCTAATGCTACATTTCAGAAGTTTCCATTTAAGTATGACAGACAAGATACTTTTAAACTTGATTGACAGCTCAACACAAATAACTTCTGCAAAGTGATCTTTAAACTTCTTAATGAGTTAATTCTGTTTTTGTGCAAAAGTATGTAAGAATCGGTACTTTGTAATTCATTTGCCATGTTAGAGTGCTGTGTCCTGTTCTTGGCTCCCCAGTATGAGAAAGATAGAGGCTCACTGGAGCAAGTCCAGCAAACGGCCATGAAGATGACTGAGCGACTGGAACATCTTTCATATGAGGAGAGTATGGGACTACTTGGCCTGGAAAGAAAGAGGACTTGCAGCAATCTTATAAATATGTATAAATATCTGATGGGAGGGAACGAAGAAGAGGAGGCCAGACTGTTCTCAGTGTCTGGTAACAGACAACGCCATGGGCACAAAATAAAATGCATGTGTGCATGTGAAATTCCATCTGAACACAAGAAAACACTTTTTTTTTTTTTTTTTTTTTAACTGTAATGGTAGGCAAACACTGGAACAGGTTGTAGAGTCTCCAGAATTCCTGGAGATTTCACTGGGCAGAGTGTTTTGGGCAGTTGACTCTAGTTGGTCCTGCTTGAGCAGGGAGGTTGAAATAGACGATCACAGGAGATCCCTTCTGATCTAAATAGTTCTGTGACAATACAGTTACAAAGGGGAAGACTGTGAAAGAATACGTTATATTATAAAGGTGTAATTTGTGATTTACAAGCCATACTTGAAACACACTTAAGTACTACCTGTTCAAATTAGGTAACACTGCTCAAGCACGTCATTCTTCTCTTGACATAGCATGTGCATTGTTGTGACGATAAGCTTATGTAACAGGGTCCAGAGGAGGGCCACTAAGATGATCAGAGGGCTGGAGCACCTCTCCTATGAGGACATGCTGAGAGAGCTGGGGCTGTTCAGCCTGGAGAAGAGGAGGCTCTGGGGAGACTTTATAGTGGTCTTCCAGTACCTCAAGGGGGCTTACAAGAAAGATGGAGAGAGATTGTTCAGTAGGGCCTGTTGTAATAAAATGAGGGGTAATGGTTTTACAACATAAAATTCTTAACAGTGAGAAAACTTGAGTTTGAAAATTGAAAATCTAGAAGATAAAATGACTACTTAAGCATATTTACTGTGACTAAAACTGAAAAAGAATGTTTAATTTCCTCCAGCTGAGAGTTGGGGCTATTCAGCCTGGAGAAGAGGAGGCTCCAGGGAGACCTTATAGTGGTCTTCCAGTACCTCAAGGGGGCCTACAAGAAAGAGGGGAAGAGACTGTTCAGGAGGGCCTGTTGTGACAGGACTAGGGGTAATGGTTTTAAAATAGAGGGAGGTAGATTTAGATTAGATATTAAGAAAAAATTTTTTTTACACTGAGGGTGGTGGAACACTGCTGGAACAGGTTGCCCAGAGAGGTGGCTGATGCCCCATCCCTGGAAACGTTCAAGGCCAGGTTGGAGGGGGCTCTGAGCAACCTGCTCTAGTGGGGGATGTCCCTCCTTCCTGCAGTGGGGGTTGGGCTTGGTGACCTTTGAAGGTCCCTTCCAACTCTAACCTTTCTATGATTCTAAGTGTCAAGCAACATAATAGGATAGCGTTAGAGTACAACTGTATTCTTTTTAATGTGAAAATCAGTATCTATGGTGCTAAACAGTATAGTTTTCTTAGTTGCGCTGATTAAAATGGTAACACTTCATTGCTATGAAGTCTATTTAAGACAAGATTCTTCATTGCTTATCTCCTGTTCTGGGTTATTAAAATACTGGCTACTAATAAAATGTGGCTATAAACTGTAAAATCTTAATTCTGAGTCAATCAAGGAGACTTTGTAAGGAGGTCTATTTGAATTTATGGTGACCCTGTGTAGATGAAAGGTGTATATAGATGATTTGCTGAACCTCCTTCTGCAAGATTGAGTGTTCGTTTATTTTTTAAGAAAACAGAGTACTTTCGTATCCTCTGCTATTCTGCATCTTTCCTCAGTAACTTGAGCTGTTTCTTGCTATTTGTCAGGACAAGTAAAGCTTCCCTAATCCTTTTCTGCATTTATTGATGAGTATGTTCAGCTTGTCATGTCGGGGTGCTGGGGAAAGGAAGCCTTAATAGCTAAAACACAGCATCTTCCACTGTGAAATTCTTGTCTTTTCCTAAATGACTTGACCCAACTTTAGAATTTTTGCTTTAGGAATTTTTAAAAAATTGCTCCTAATGTTTGATTTCTTTAAACCCCTAAGATTTGGAAATAAACTGTCACTTGTGTTTGAATGATACTACTTTACTTTTCAAAATAAAGGCTACCTCTTGGAGGGGGAAAAAAGGTCAAAGTTTCTGAATTGTGTTTTGCTTTAAAAAAACAAAACAAACCTTAAAACCCACAACAAAAAAAACCCCATAGCCAAACTGTCCAACATTCTAAGGAATGGTGATGCGTGTAGAGAAGTTGCCTGTTATTGACGCATCTGACTGCTCCTCTATTTGTCAGCATTTTTGTTCTGGACCTGACTTAGGATTTGAGGGAGAAGACATGCAGAAGGATGCGTGAATGGACATCAGTAAATAAGGAATTCAAACTATTGTCATTGAACACTTAATAATTCTGATAAATAGGTTTCATTTTTCAGCTGATTTTCTGACTTCTATTACAATTAGGAATTTAAAAAAAAAAAAAATCTAACCAGTGGCTTCAGTTTGCCTTTAAATAAAAGCTGCTTGCAGCTTTCAAGGACCTGCATAGTTTGAAAAAGTGCTAATAAAGGTGATCAGACTGTATCTCCATTTATCTCTTGTGCATGTGCCAGAAGAGTTAACTAAATGAGAATTAATGATGAAAGCACTTACTAAACAAAGATGTTAAGTTCAACTTGCAGGTTGTACAGCTGAGGGAAAATTGTGTATGTCAAACGGTGTATGTTAACCAACTTAAAGCTGCTTCTTGCTGCTTACTTGTTTTAGTGCAAGGTCCTGAAAGGAAGTTTTGTGCTTTAGGGGAGGGTTTATTTTTTTTAATTAAGTTTTAATTAGGGTTTTGTGAGCAGCAGAGTGAGAGAAGAGGCATGACTGTAAACACTAAAAAAAATACTTGAATATAAATTACAGTTGCTATGAGAACCTTGACTTTAAATTGTTTACTTCTCATGTTTAAGACTGCAGGAGGCTCCTCAGTAGTTACGAAAACATTAACATTCTTGCTTGTGATGTTGCTTGTCACCTGAGAATGTTAATGGCTTGTCCTTCAGTCTCTTACCTAACAGCTGGAATTAATATGGGTGCTGCACATCTAGCAAGTTCTTAAGCATTCAGTCTGAGTTGTCAGAGTGCAAAGAGTTTGAAAGTGCCAAACATCTGTTTTCTGAGCTATAAAACTGTCCCAGTTTGTAGGAGAAGATTAAGAACTGCTGCAGCATTGAGGGAGATTTCAAATGCTTGACTACATGCAACTGGGTATACGCAGCCTGATAACTCAGGATCTAGTCTATCATTTGCAAGATTTCAGCCTATGTGATGACTATTTTAGGCTTCATCATCAAACGTAAAAGGAGAAGCAGCAGTTAAGGAATGGGGTTTTTTTGTCTGTCCCCCCTTTCCATAGCTCAGAACTTCTAGTATCCATACCTCCATCATTATTTGAGAGACAGTGAGTAGGTTGTCATCAGATGTACATGTATTGCTCAAATAATGCTTTTACTTATTTTTGTAGCAAGTTACTTGCTTTGTCTTCAGTATCTTCACGTGTCAGTGTCCAGACTGGTCAAAGGAGATTGCAGGGTTTTAGGAATTGTACATATATACATCTTAATGGTAAGGACTTAAAATACTTTTAAAAATCTTTTAAATGACATGTACCAGTTATGAAGTAAAATGGTGAGAATGGTGGGTTTTGTCAGAAGCTTTTAAATTAGGAATGCTGCTTGAGGCTGAGGGTTAGGGTCTTGAATTTTAAGCACTGTCTCAAATTTGTAGAGGAGCCAAAGTGACTTTACAAATTTTACAAGTTGTTCTCATTTAGTAAAATCTCAAGGCTAGTGGGAAGATGGTAACCACCAAACTTGAACTGTTTCTGACCTGAATTTTGCTTTTTAAAAGGAGTAGTTTAGAACTCCAGGAGTATCTTTTACTATTTGTTGTACACTGATCAGCAAATACTAAAATTCTGAAGTGCATAAAAATGGTTTTTGTTTTTGTGTTTTCTGTATTTGTGACTGTTTTCATACTGGTTTAGGATTGCTGCCTTGTTGGGACTTTGATTTCAGCCATTTTAATCGATCTGTTTCAGAGTGGTTATGTGGAAACTCATTTTACAATATTGATCTTTCAGTTATTGCCTTTTACATGTAGTATTTCTGTAGTTCACTGAGCACGTTTTCACATTTTTCTTTTTTTCATGTGTTACTGGTAAGAATTCTTGCAATTTTCTTCACAGTTTTCCTATATCTTAAAGACTTCTTTTGTTATGCTCAATCAAGTAAACATTTGTGTTTTGTGAACTGAAGAATAACCCTGCATTCTTTTCCTGCCTGTTGAAAATGTAGATGTAGATATGATTTGCTTATATATTATTTTCACTTTTCAGCTGTTCACCGATGGAATCACCAATAAATTAATTGGCTGCTACGTGGGTGACATAACAGATGATGTCGTCCTAGTTAGGATCTATGGAAATAAGACCGAGCTCTTGGTAGATCGAGATGAGGAAGTGAAGAGTTTCCGTGTGTTGCAGGCCCATGGCTGTGCACCTCAACTGTACTGTACTTTCAATAATGGCCTGTGCTATGAGTTCATGCAGGGAGAAGCACTGGATCCGGAGCATGTATGCAATCCAGATATTTTCAGGTAGGCTTTTTATGTTTTATTTTCTTTATTATTTCATTATTCAAGTTCTGTGATGCATTTATGGTGTTCTGTCAGGCCCAAAGGATCTCAAGCTTAGTTTATGAGCAGGCAGGAAAAATTATTTATATAAGCCCGCACTAAGTTGATATTCACACTCGTGACAGCTCATTGTCCTCTATCTTAGTTATCATGATATGTCAGTGCTGAACTAATGATCCTTGGTGCCTCCCCAGAAGAGTATATACTTGTTAGAGGTCTGCTTATTGTGAGTATTTAACGCTTGCTCACTAGCATTAGGGAGATCTTTTAACAAGGTGGAGTTATAGGGGCCTAGACTTAATTGGAGGAAGTACTCCTAGCTCTAATGCATTCCTTTTGTGGATAGGTTGAAGATAGTTTCCCATTAAGACATATTTTTTTTAACTATTAGCAGTGAAAAGAAAGTACCAATATGTTAAGATTTTAGCTTTTCATGTATGCACTGAAATGTATTTTCCTGACAATAGCAGCTAATTTGAGTCAACTCTTCTGAAGATAAGCAAGTTGAAGAATAGACTGTAAATACAGGTGAAGTACTCATGCTGTAACTGAACTCCAATCCCTCCTGCCTCCCCTCCCTCAAGTAGCACTGCTAATGACCTTTTGAGTCTTGAAAGATGCTACTGCGTAGCTGTGCTGCTCTTGTTTAAATCTTCTTTGGATTCCCCTGCTGCATTTTCTACAGTTTTTCTGTTCAATATATTGTAGTTGTCTTCTGTTGTTGCTAGGAAAAATGAGATAGACTGTTGGATATGCATTAAATGTAACAGTAATCTAAACTTTTTTTTTTTTAGACTCATTGCCAGACAGCTTGCTAAAATCCACACCATTCATGCACACAATGGATGGATCCCTAAATCTAATCTGTGGCTGAAGATGGGGAAATACTTCTCTCTTATACCCACAGAATTTGCAGATGAGGAAGTAAATAAAAGGTATTTAATTATGCACTTTCCTGACTTCCCATTCTTTCTGGTTGAGGGGTAGAATGATATTTAAAAAAATAAGTTTATGTTACCCCGTAGTGTTAAGTTTGTAAAATTTTGAATTTTGTCATACTCTTGTATACTGAAGTAGCTGTATATATGTCAAATATGAAAAGGAGAGTCTTTTAATTCATTTAATATATTGTGTATATATACATACGGCTCTTGGTTTGCTTTGACACTTAAATGATGGTAGTTTTCTTTACTCTTTTTAAAGAACCAAGGTCAAGTCACATAATTCTTCAGGTAGTTGTCTCAACAGTTTTTAAGAGAACCATCAGTCTCAAACTGAGACCTGTGTTATGGGATGAATAGTAAAAAGTCTGTTTCTTGGGGTTACAGGACTAGTGCTTGTTGTTCATTCTAAACTGTAACTCTTAGCTGTCTTGTGTTTATTCAGTTTATAAATTTGTCCAAAACTGGGCGATGTAAAAGTGAAGTTCATGAAAGGCTGTTTTGGGTGATTAGGATGAACTCTCAAAGTGTTTTCCAGAGGAGGAAAAGGTATCCATACAGTCATTCTAGACCTGTGCTATCATGGAGTGTGAGTGATGATGTCACCTGGGTTTAAGGATTTTATTACATTTTGGTTTTAGCATCCTAATATAGCTCTTGAGTTGCAGATCAAACTGTGGAGTTGTTTTTTTCTTAAGAGCTTAATAAAATAAGGAAATATTTCCGAAGGGTTCTAGTGTCAGTCACTGGAAGATTGGGAGAGAGGAATGGCAAAGCTAAGAGCAATGTGTAACCTAAATCAATTTTCTGTGCTGTAATCTAAAGCTTGAGTTAAAGACAACGTTTGTTGGGGAGTGGAGATCAAACTTTTAAGTTAAAACTGTAATTTGTTAGTATTCGTACAGTATCGTCAAACTTAATATTGCTCAGGAAGCAGATTCCAGCTTAAACATTCTTCATGGAACTACTTTGAAATCACTGATACCAACTGCACTTGTTGCTGCATTGTAATTAAGGAATGCTCTAGCAAAATTGTTTGAATTTTTTTCTTCTACAACATAAAATTCTTAACACTGAGAAAACTTGAGTTTGAAAATTGAAAATCTAGAAGATAAAATGACTACTTAAGCATATTTACTGTGACTAAAACTGAAAAAGAATGTTTAATTTCCTCCAGCTGAGAGTTGGGGCTATTCAGCCTGGAGAAGAGGAGGCTCCAGGGAGACCTTATAGTGGTCTTCCAGTACTTCAAGGGGGCCTACAAGAAAGAGGGGAAGAGACTGTTCAGGAGGGCCTGTTGTGACAGGACTAGGGGTAATGGTTTTAAAATAGAGGGAGGTAGATTTAGATTAGATATTAAGAAAAAAATTTTTTTACACTGAGGGTGGTGGAACACTGCTGGAACAGGTTGCCCAGAGAGGTGGCTGATGCCCCATCCCTGGAAACATTCAAGACCAGGTTGAAGGGGGCTCTGAGCAACCTGATCTGGTTGGAGATGTCCCTGCTTCTTGCAGGGGGTTGGGCTTGGTGACCTTTGAAGGTCCCTTCCAACTCTAACCATTCTATGATTCTACTTAGTATTTATGATTGTGTGTTCTTGAAGGAAGTAATGTAATTGACCAAAAAGGGAATGAAATTCATGCTATAACCCTTTTAATCGTCACTGCTTTAAAACTGTGCAGGTTTGTAGTCAAGTTCTACTCCTGTTTTTTTGACTACTGTCATGTTTATAGCACAGATAAGCTTCAAAGAATTGGTTTTTGGGGAGGATGGAAGGAAACAATTGTCATAATTTGACTGCCATTGTGCCAGGGGAAAGAGTGCCCTAGCTTGGGACAAGGTCTATTGAATTATTTGCAGTAAGAATGTAGAAGAAAATAAATTCTTTCATTACAAATGCTTGATATGGAACCCACAGTACTAAATATTAACTCTCAAACTTCCTGTACCTTGAAAGGTTTTTAAGTGACATTCCAAGTCCTCAAGTTCTTCAAGAAGAGATGGCCTGGATGAAAGAAAGACTGTCAAATTTAGGATCACCAGTGGTGCTCTGTCATAATGACCTGTTGTGTAAGAATATTATTTACAACAAGAAACGAGGTAGGTGTTGAAAGTAAACAGTAAGTAGTGAGTGCCTTTGTTTATGTTGTAATTGCATTTGCTACATCAGTGGTGTCATTTTACTGACTTGTTCAATTGAATTATTTGAGCTTTTAAGACCTCATGTAATGGTAGTGATATCTGTGCAAATGTAAGTTGCTTAATTAGCCAATTATTATATATATGTTACTGTACAGAGGAAGAATGTTGGTGTTCCTTGCGTTTTTCAATGAATTTGTTAATCCCTAGCCTGCCTGTATGACTAGGCTTCAAAGTATGTAATTGTTCATGTTAATTCTATTCCAGTTGTATAAAGCTTTTGGGAAGAAAAATAATCATACAAGCATAGAAAATAACCTGAAGACATTATCTGCTGTAATATGTGTATTGTTCTGGTTTGTGATTGTGGGAAGACACTTTTATAATGAAGTATCTTAGCGATACTTAATACTACATTCAATGACTCAATTTATATTCTGCATGAGGTACATAGGCATCTTAAAGATTTCTTTTGTAAATGCGTACTTTATTTCAACAGTTCTAGGCAGTACACGTCTTGGCAAAGATGAATTACTTTTTTGTTTTTATTGTAAGACATTTAACTCTTAATCCATGTTATTAAAGAATTTCTTTGTTAAAATATATGAACCTTCTGTAAAAATTCGGTTTCTTTTATTTTTTTTTTTATTTTAGTGGTTTGAGGTTCGGTTACTAAGTGAATCAATTAAACAGGATATTAAACCAAATAAAAAACAGATTTGCAACACTAGAATGGCCATTGTCCTGCAGTAAAAATGCACAGCTTTCCTCCCATTTCAAATATCTGAGCTCAGCTGAGTGCAACAAAATAATCATATCAAAATTTTCCTTTGAAGTGACGATGACATATTCCTTCTAGCAGCTTCGTATTTGTTTGTGACAGTCTGATGAGAAGATTGTTGGTATGTAAGCCAAAAGTGTGTGAAGTAAATGACTGTGAATGGAACTCAAGTTTCTCCATCAGTCATCATTGGTCTTTGACCTCTTAAGCTTCTGTGTCTTAAGTTCTAAATAAAAACTAATAAAAACATGCTGGAGTTGGTTCTAGTATGGAAATTGGCTGTGTATGTTTAACCAATTTCTGCATCAGATATGCACTGAATGCATGTGAATTGATTCAGAAAATAAAGTCCTTTGGTTTGTACAAAAGTTTCCCTCTGAGTAATACCACTTTTGAAGGGAATTGCTAGTACTTCTCATGATATAGGTGTATACATACATACATATATATATATACACACATATATATATGCATGTGTACCTGTACAATGCTATTAACATAAATTTTAAATTCTAAGAATTCAGTACCAAACTCCAGTGATGGGTTATAGTTCTGCTTAAAAAGAGGGGGGTGCGGGGAGGGAAGCCTGGAAGGTGTGCAGAAAAAAAAATCATCTTGTGGTCTTGCACACATTGGAGTTGTTATGTTGCCATACCAAAAATAAATCTGTGCTGAAACTAGCTTAAGTTTTAGCATTCCAAAACAGACCCATTGAAGTAAAAGTAGTTTTTATAGTCACTTTTTATAGTAGAACCATGCTGCAAGAAAACATGGAGGAATTCCTTTAAAAGGTTCACTGTCACGGTCAATAGACTTGAAGTTTCTACTTTTAAAACAAATGCTATATGCTTTTCTTTTTGTAAACAGAATGGAGGAAAAAACAATGCCAGCAGTGCGTCACTTATGAGCAATCCTACAATAAAGAGTGTGTGAGTGCTTAGTGTTTGGGGACAGGGTGGGGAGGAGGGAGGTATGTAAAGTACTTTGGCTTCAAGCTAGCTGTAAGCAGGTGGGGAGGAAAAATACTTGGAAATATGAAATAAATATAAATATATTCAACTTAGGTTTGAATGTTGCACATATACTGTGTTGTAAAACTTCTGCAATCTGGGTACAGCAGGTACCATTTTCATAGTAACCAAACCTCAATGCCATCTGTAGAAAGAACATTTATCATTTGAAAACTGTTTTGTATGGTGTGCTTTTTACAGAGCAAAAACCAGCAATTTTTCTGTTAGTACAATCTTAAGATGAGGAACGTGATTTTAGAAGAGGAAGCTCAGCTTTAACTGTAAATAAACATGTATTGCTGGAATTCTGTTTAGCAGAACAAAAGCTTTTATTGATATAAAAATAGTGTTGCAAGAGCGTAAAATAGAATCTTTAAAGAAATGCTTCATAAGGAATGGCATCAAACTGTATGAAAGTAGTTAACAGCTTTGATGATGCTGTACCTCTTACTGAATTTACTCTTTGATCTAGAAAGACTTCCGTGTATCAGAAATACCTTAGTGACCCTAAACTGGAATTAAAGAGAGAGAATTGATCTTCTAGATTAACTACTTTTTATTTCTTTTTGGTAAAGTTTGTGCAAAGCTGATGGTGGTTATCTGGCTTTTCAGAAGCTGGCGCAAACAAAATAACTAATTCTGTTAATTTTTGGCAACACTGTATTTGTCATGTTGTTTGTGAATGCTTAATTTGCACATATACTAGGCATGGGGTGGGTGGGTGTATGTGTTTTAAGCCACAGACTATCAGCAGATAGGACTCCTATCCAGTGCAGTTAGAATGATTACGACTTGTCCCGGTGCTTTGCTTTAGACTTGTCCTCTGCATTAAATTCATGTTAAGTTTGCAGACTTGAAAGAAGAATCATAGTTGTGCCACATACTGCTTTTGAGAAGAATCAGTCTCGTGTGCTTAAATTTTATTTATGAGACTGGCATAGCATGTTGAGTGCTAGCTTTTTTTAGCGGAGTTTCACTCATTTGATTTGAATTTGTTCGTGCTGTGGCTGAGAGAACTCTGCCTCTTGCTGTTTTGTTAATGTCCGTTTTCAGTCACTCAGGATATGAAAATTTGCAAGTGTTACTTTACATAACTGATAATTATCAGCCATCTACACTTTGAAGGATATAACTCAGCTTCATGTTGCTTTTAATTATGATTTGAACATCAAGATAGTCAAAATATGCTTGATGCTTGGTACTGCTTATTTATAGACCTTATGTTCTGATGCTCTTAATGTTTGGGAGTTTTTTTCCAACATGACCTAGGAGTTTCTAAAAATACATGATTAAGAGTATTCAAATACTTGCTATTCAATAAGACCAAGTATCAGTATTCTTTTGTCTGTATCTATATGTGCTCTTTTTGAATGTATTAAAATCACCTTCCAGGAAGTTAAGTGTGTAGGTAGATGGCTGGTTTTGTTCTGTTTATTCCCTCTGCCTACCCAATGTTTTCTATGATCTTTGGTAGGAGTCTGTGGGTGCTCAGTGCTTCTGAAGACTGAGGTATGTTTAAGGCTTCTGGTTTTGATCTAAAAACCTATTTTGTTTTGCAAAGCTATACTGGGTATTTATAGCTAAAATTATTCTTTGGGTATTTGGCCCGTCTGTGAATTTTCAAGTATGTTCATAGTATAGATCATTGTCTTTACTGAAGCTGTCTTCTAGGGCATAAGTGGCTCACCTGATAAGCAGGATGGGACGGAATTCAGGATACATCATTCTGCTGTGGTAACTACAGCTAGGACTTGCACGTAAAAGTGCTTACCTTATTAAATCATTAAAAGTGAAGAGGAGCTAGAAGGAGAGGTGTCATCACCCTCCTGTCTTTCAGTTCCCTCAGGAGATCTAGCAGATGCTCTATTGACTACTACTTAATCTATTTAAAAAAATAACTTCTGGTGTATGGAACACAGCATGTATTGCCTTTTGTATCTTTATGTGGTTTTCATAGATTACATTGCATGTTGTCTACACTAGGAGACCCCTGGAAGAAAGGAATGCATTTCAACTTGAAATATTCAATATTCTAGATGTCTCTATTCCTGTTGATAACAGTAGCTTCTCCAGAGAGATAATCATGTCTCACTTTAATAAAATACAAAAGCACTTAGTGTCTCTTGTTGGTCTGCCTGCTCCCAGTGATATTCAGTAGGATATACAGGTTTTTTGTACTTACTGGAAACCTCAAAACAAAAGCTAGCTGCTTAGCTACTAATGTAAGCCTCTTAGAAGTGGCTTTCCTGTATGAAGTGCAGTAAATCTTAAAAGTAGCCTCTAATCGATACTATGGATATTTAAACAATGCAAAGTTTCTTCTGCTTCTTCTAAAACAAGGTAGCTGGGACATGTAAGCATGACACATTTGTGAAGTGGCGAACTTGGTTTTGGCTTGCTTTCAGTTTCACAGAAAGAGCTCTACATCTTTATTTTGAGCCTTCATTCAAAAATTAAATTGAAGGTTGAGTTCCACAGTAGCATGGATCTGAAAGAGATCAGTAAAAATGCAGGACTTCTTGCACTTTAAACTTTTGTCTTATGAAATGTGAGTTTGCCAAATTTTCTTAATCTGTTGCAGATTAGGTATGCTGTTGTGGCTGTCTTGAGGTGCCATGCACCGTGCTACTTGTACACTGACTGAAGCTTTATCACATCACTTGTTCATACACATTTCCCCATAGGAGAATGCCTAGTAACAGCCTCACCTGTATCTTGTTAGATCAAATTTCTTATTGATGTAATATTATTTATACCTGAATGTAAGTTTTAAATGTTAGCTGTACTTAAAAAATGCATAACAGCACATAGTTCAAGATTAAACTTGCATTTTAAAGCATTTCTTATGTTCTTATTTTGCAAGCAGACTTTTACCTGCTGTGTTTGTATTTTATGTGAGGAAGAAAAAAACCTTCTAAATATAAGTAATATTAAATGTTTGCAGGGCAGGACGGTTCAGGAGATCAGTTGTGTAGCAGAGTATTAACCAGGGTTGGGCTGTGCATTTTGACGGACTTGTAACTTAGAGATGTTTGGTTTGTTTTGTTTAAAGTAGTAGTAAAGAACTAGTTAAAAGCACAGGCTATGGATATGCCAGTCAAGCAGTGGCAGAAGTTAGTGTGACAATATTACAAGATCTTGACTGCAGCTGCTGTAAAATTTCTTGTCCCTTCATAGTTCTAGAGAACCTCACTTTTCCATTGCCAACAAGATTTTCCTGGGAGGAGCTTGCCACTTTACAGGCCATTTTCACGTTGACTTGTTAGAGCCTAAAAGGTTTAACCTCATAACCTTGGTAAGCAGTCCTCTCTTTCTATGAAAGTGAGGGCAAACTCTGATTTGGAGGCTTGTGACTAAGTAATTTTGTTCATCTTTTGGGGTTTAACTCCCATTATAAATGCTTAGAGAAGATTTATCCATCTGGAAAACATTAATGTGTTAGTATTTCAAATATGGTAAAGATGAACTGCATTGGAAGGAACACTTCTAACAAAGTTGTTCTGTAACTTGATCAGGACATTTATCTGACAAAATTATTGTATTTGATATGTGTGATATCCATAAATCTTAAGGAGGCAATATACTAGACACTTAGTCTTTAGTCTAGGAAATATATAACATACTTTAACGTTACTCTTTATTTACTTCTTTTTGAGCTGGAGTTCTGATAGTTAGGATTAGTATCTGTAAAGTCATGTTTTAAGTCATGCTAAGAAGATTGTTTATTGTAATAGAAGAAATATGTTTTTATGGAGTAAATATGCAGCTAGTCATCAAAAGAATGGGTGCAGAGAGGGAGTAGAGTCCAGCTGTGAGAATTACGCATTTCAGTATAGCAGTGGGAAATGTAACGTTTTACATTTTAGTGTTCTAGTGCAAACAGCTCTTAAGTTAACCCATTGCTTCCTTTTCTGATGTTTTTAGTGATTTTGCTGGTTTCCCTTAAAATACAAGAGCTCTAGTTTTACTGAAGCCATCCTGTTAATGTTTTGGCTGACTGATGTGGTGTAGACATTCTTGAACAGCTTCAATGCTGTATTACCTTGAGTGAAGCATTCTCTCAAGCTTCACATAAGTAAATGTAGTTTGGAAACATTTGGGGCTGTGTTTGCTGCTTTATCAGTCCTTGTTTACATAATGCTACATAGTTTCAGTTTTGAGGACATGCGGATTGGTTGACGATTTCTTGAGACTAGTTTAAGCCAGCTTAAAAAAGCAACAATTAACAATAGTCTTGCCTTGTTAAGTGTGGCTGGAGGAAGTGGGAAATAGCAACATATTGTAATGTGTTAGTACTCGGTGGTTGCGCACTTGTGTGAGAATAAACAGGACTCTTTTTTTAAGTTAAGGAAAAATTCATCTGCTATTTCTACGTAAAGTTTAAATAAAGGATCCTCTACTGTATTTCTTATTTTGAAGGTAAGGGATGCCCTCGTGTGGTAGAAGTTAAAATTGAAGTTCTGCTATTTAGAGTTTAAAAATAGAGAATTGTAAGCTCTAAGTAACTATTAAAGAGCTTTCTTGAATGAATATTCAAGGAAATCTCATTATCATAAAAATCACAGCCTTACCCTGGAATGTCTGAGTGCACACAACTGGGCACAAGTAAGACAGCTGTGTGGTTTTGGTTTGTTTTTTTCCCCAAAATGTCAAAGGACACCAAAGGATTAGGGCTGTGACTTAATTTCATATAGACTTCTGATGTTGCTGCTGTTGTGTCTCATTTAGGTGACGTGCAGTTCATAGACTATGAGTACTCTGGATACAACTACCTGGCTTATGACATTGGAAATCACTTCAATGAATTTGCAGGTAAAAATTTTATTTCTGAGGTAAAGATAAACTGTTTTGTTTTGTTTTGTTTTTTAAAAAAACGCCTTATTCTTGCATTTTCTCTGTATGTGTAGATACATTAATATAGCTGTTCATCTGATGGTATAAAAATGTGTTGATGTCTCATCTTGCAGGGCAGTTATGCCCTTTCTTTGGAGCTCTGCTAACCCAGAAATGGGAACATTATGTCCTAGGTTTTGGTAGAGTTAGATAAATACAGAACTCACAGCTTTCACAGTATCCTTCTGTGAAATGAAACAGCAGAGACAGCCCACTGTAATGAAATAGTGTGAGTGTGTCTTTTACAGCATAGATGTATATTACAGAATACACTATGTGGTTCTACAGTTCCAAATGGCATGTTTTTGTGATTTTTTGGTGGCTTTGAATGTGTGTGCTGAGTACTTGCCCTTAAGTCATATCCTGAAATGAGAAGTAAAGTCTAAGACTGTGTCATAGGAAAATAAGGTGGGATTTTAGGAATAAGGTGGTGGTAGATTCAGTCATTAACTAATACAAATTTTTTCAGTAATGCCCAATCCATTTACTCCATAAGAGAGAAATAACCTTGAGTGCATGCTGTGTTATTTCAGAAGATGAGGCAACAAAAAAACTCTACATAATGATTACTGAAAATGGAAAGCGCAGTATGGTGAAATGAGGAGCCTTAATCTACCAGTTGTTGTTTCACAAACTGAATGTTAAGTCTAGATAACTGTAAAAAAAAAATCGGTGTATACTTGGTAATTTAAGTGTTTGTAAAGCAAGTTAAATTATTTACAAAATATATTTGAGAGCTTTTGATTTTTCATCTGGAACTTCTCAGAGTCAGACTACATGTTTATGGAGCTCAGTACTGTAAGAAGACTTCAATGCACAAGTACTTTTTTGCCTATGAAGGACAGTTGTGCTTCACCTCTGCTATTCTCTATCTATCCCGTAAAAATCTCTTTTTTTTTTTTTTTTTTTAAAGCTAAATTAGCATGGATCTGACGCAGGAAAGAGTTTAGGTATTAGGGGATTGCACTGTTCATAAAATAAGACTTGAGGAGAATTCCCAAATCCTCTGGGAATAGAATGGTTATAGAGATAAGACTTCTAATTCTACCAATACCCTGTGGAGGAGAGAGGTGAACTTCTAATAATATTTTCTCAAGTATGAGCTTAGTTGGTGACGATGTATATGCATCTGGATTCAGCTTTTTTTTTTTGTTTGGTTGATTTTTTTTGCAAACAAGTCCCTTTTCCTATGAAATATGTAATATTTGATAAGTTTGGGAGGGCTTTTGTTTCATAATGCAAATAGTTTTTCTTGAGACTTCTCTGAAAGCCAAACTTATTCAATCTCAAAATAAAAGTAAAATATGTATGTGGCTGAAAACAGATACAGCATGAATCTTTCTGCTGTGTTGAATGCTCTGATTCATGTGTGAGAAATTCTTCCCAACATAACCGATAAAAGTCAGGTCAAAGTAAAAACTGATGGTTGTCCACATCAATGTATATGTGTGTGTTGGGGGTGGAGAGGGGGGAGGTAGTCCAATAATGTGATTCTAATGGACTTTTTTGACACCATAAGGTTCTAATAGGCATTTTTTTTCGTTTTCTAGGTGTAAACGAGGTAGACTACAGCCTTTATCCTAATAGAAAATTACAGGAACAATGGCTGAGATCTTACCTTGAGGCCTACAAAGAATATAAAGGATTTGGCACAGAAGTCAGTGAAAAAGAAGTTGAAGTTCTATACGTCCAAGTCAATCAGTTTGCACTGGTAAATAACAAACACTTGATTAAAATATATTAAATGCTATAGAGAAGCCTGCCACTCTGTGGACAAATGTAATTGCCAGTATCTTACTCTTGAGTGCTGTAACATGAAAAGAAAAACTTCCTTAGCTTGTTTTATGGAAAGTTTCTGCTATGTTATGTGTTAAAAATTCTCTGTAGGGTATTCCTAGCGAAAGAGGAAGTAAGCATGCCTCCTTTTCTGAGGAAACAAGGAGATCCCTTCCAACCCTAACCATTCTATGATTCTGTGAACTTCTAGTGAGTATTTCTACTGGCTGTTTATTGGACTGGCAAGTTCGTGAGTTGGCTGGAGCTAGTGGTGAGTCTGTGTTGAACTCTTTCTTGTAATAGTAAGAAGACAGAAGAGCAAGGTAGTGCTTCATGAAGACCTATAAATCTTCTGACTTTAAAAGCCTTTTTAAAATAAGGTGATAAAATTTTGTTAGAGTAAAACTAGGATACCTTTTTTCTCCTTTTTTATAGCTGCTTGGGTATCTAGAATCTTGCAGTGCTACCTTAACTCCTTCCTTGCCTACAGTGTCTTGGCAAGCAGGAAGTTGCTTTCAGATTTGGTATTGGTCACCTTAGTGTTTTAAATTGTAGCAAAGTGTACGTGGTCTCCTGTGTCCTGTAGTTCCACAGAAGTTCTGCCTTTCTGTAGACTGTGAGGGCTGACTTCATGCGTCTGCTCCCAGCTCCTCCTGTATCTTGTGCATTATAAGCTGTCTTCTGTCTTTCAGTCTGTCTTTTGCAGACTTCGAATGCAAAAGCTTCACTGCCTTGTTCTTTCCCTGTGAAAGGATGGAGCATGTTCAGTTTTGATCTGTGTCACACTATTCATAGGAGGACTAAGGCTAAGCAGCTAGTTAGACCTTATTTCAGTCCTCTTTCTGACTAATCCAAGCACACCTCTGTCACTGTAATACCTTCAGTTTTCTGGCAAAAGCTAATGATTGCAGTGAGGAAATATAATTCATGTTCTAGGAAGACAATTACTAAACAATGCTGTAAAAATACCAGCTTGTTTGCTGTTGTTCTTTTTAAATCTCTGTTATCAACTGTTAAATTCAGCTGTCCCATTCATTTAGGAAAGTTAGATCTGTAATTAAGTAGGCTGGTGGTCTGTTTTAAAATATATAGTATTGTTTTGTCAGTTTTAAACTATGGTCATACTAATGTTTAAGAGTATAGAATTCTGTTTAGAGAACAGCTCAGGACCTGCCTATAGACCACACATGATGCACAGATACTGCCAAAACCTCTTGTATCAGTTAATGTGAGAAGCTTTGTTAAGGGAAAATAGGAGCTGAAGTTAATGGACATTGGTGTGAAATGCCAAACTGCTCGCTATCAGGTGAAGTTACCTAAACTAGAGGTACAAGAAAGATCCACATGTACATACAGTAGTTGCCATTTTAAGATGTTTTCAGGCGTGTGTGCATGCATGTCTTCTACACTCCTGGTAAAGTGTTATGTGCAAGCTTCAGGAAGCAGTTTAGGTATTCACTGTAAGCAGTTATTTACTGAGCAGAGGTCTGAAGTATATCGCTTGTAACCTGGGTGGTCCAGAAATATGTTCCACAAGGGTAATATTAAGCTCATGGCCATTACGTGTATTTGTTCATTTGAAGTATCCTAACAATTATATCATTAATGTAATCCATAGTTTCAATCTCAAACTGAGCATAGACCTCCAGACTATTTATCTGGACTTGTAATGGAAGTAAGTTTGGAACAGATGAGAAATTTGTGTAAATGCTGATGGGTTAGATGTTCTCCTACATAGCTACAGATCGTATCTCTTTGTTCAAGTTGGTAGTGAAAGTGAGTTGTGGTTATAATGGCCTAAGGTTTGTAATCAAACACTCAAAAGGAATTTCATATTTGCACTAGAATTGAATGTATGTAGAGTAATAGATTTAATTAGCAGCAGTAGAAATGAGACGGTCTTATTTCTGTGCTTTCTTTAAACATGGTGTAAATAGTTGTAACACAGTCTACTTAACAGATTACCTATTTCATAAATGCAACATTATTTTTCTTGAAAACGTTTCATGGAGAGTCAGGATGCCAATGGATTTACTCCTCCAATTGCCAGTAATAATTATGTAGTACTTGCTCACCAATCTCTTTGTCAAGAGGTATCAAATAACTTTACAAAAAGATTGGGTTTTGAGAATTCTGTTGTAGATGACTTTTTGTCTCAATGTTGAGTATGTTCACATGTTGAATTTTTTGTAATGTTAATCTTTCACCTTTTTTTCTTTTTTCAGGCTTCTCACTTCTTTTGGGGATTGTGGGCTCTAATTCAAGCCAAATATTCCACCATTGACTTTGATTTTCTAGGGTAAGTGTGCTTGCTACATATAATCATAAAATACTTGAGGCTGGAAGGGATCTGTGAGGCCATCTAGTTTAACACCCCAGCTATCAGAAACTATGAGGTCTGAGCAACAGACCTGATCTGTGTGATCATACTATAACTTTTAATTTTAAAAAGAAAACAAGGCAGTTAAAGCTGTCTCTGCTTTTTATTACTGGAAGTTCTCTAAATGAGTATATGTCCTTAGGCTAAAACATATGGTATAACAAGGCAAGGAACATAACTAGAGAAGTAAATAGTTTGGGGCATTGAGTGTTTTTTGTTGGAGAGACAAAGGCGTAAAAGCCAAGTTGGTCAGTGTGGTGTACGATCTGTCAGACACAAGGCTTACATTTCCAACTGCACGAGTCAAATGGGGCTCTTGTACAAAAGAGCTTGTTTACTTATTGTGTGGAGCATTGATCTTGGAAATTCCTAATCTTTTTTAAAAGAGTCTTTGTAATGCCAATGAATGTTAAGTTCTCTTTCCTGAGATGCTGGCCAGTGGTGTTCTGTTTCAGGTAGATGTGTGTCCTTGGCATTTTTTAAAATGGTCTTTCATGGCAACAAGCAAAGGAATTCATCTCTCCATTGGGGACTGGGCAAGGTGATAAAATTAATTGTTTTGCTTGGTAGAAGATCCCACTTTAGAATCTTTTGCACTGACTAAACCAGTTTACTAGGCTTAGTTGTGTCATTTTGTAAATGAGACAAATGTGAATTTCTTCTTGTCACTAATTATTCTCAACACTAAGTACTTATTAGTAACCGCTAGATGGCACAAAAAGCCAAATTAAAGGACAGGTGGTAGAACCCAAAAACTTGTCAGTTTTGAATAAAATGTCATTCTTGCAATGATCAAGATCAGATTTTTCTGGAATTGTAGTTGTCAGTTGTTGGACAGTCTATTAAGAACTATTAAACACAAAACCACCATCTTTGATAATCGCAGAACAGCATCTCTTTTGCAAACTGTAGCAAGCTAGGAGTGGGGGGTGGTGATGAAGTACCACCACAATATGGTTGCTCTGTTCCTAATTTCTTCCTTTGGCAGCTACTAAGGGTCGGTGCTGAAAAGAGGGTACTGGGGTAGATGGTTTTTTGACTAGTCCTACCTAGAACGGCTGTTTTCATGTAAGAAATTATCTGCTCTTAATTTCAAATCTCTCTTTCCTTTTGAATAGGTATGCAATTGTTCGGTTTAACCAGTATTTCAAAATGAAGCAGGAGGTCATGACATTAACTCTTCCTGAGTAATGAAGAGGAAGAAACATGCCAAGTGGATAGACAACCCCTGAATCTTTTCTAAGAACAGATACTGGAAAAAAGCTAAACATTTGTTGAAGTTCTGTAATGCTCACTTGGTGGTTCTTGCTTTATAAATAATGCCTCTAAACAGTCCTTCAATGTTAAATTTAATATGAAGAGCATACATACTGCTGTTGATATAAAATGGATTAGAAATATGCTAAATCTATAAAAAGTTGTAGAAATGGCAATTTAATCCTTCTTTGTAATTTAACATATGTTGTATGTGAATTATTTATTATAAGTTTAACATGATTCCATTGCTGCTTTCATCAGTTTTTGTAAAAGTTGGTTGCAGACAGTTGAAGTTGTTCCAAAGGATTTGTTTAACAACTTATTTTATTGAAATTTCATTAACTTATATTAAAGAAAACTTGGTCAGAGAATATTAACCTTCTAGATGTATACAAGCAAAATGAGTGATAGTAGAGTCATGAGGTCACCAGTGTGCTGTAACTAGGGAGAAAGGTTAGGGCGATCTTTATTTTTTTCCGTCTTTATTAAAAAAGAAAAAGGTAGCTTTCCATATGATGGTATTTTTCTTTCGTATAAACATCAACCACCTTGCTGAAATAATAAATAACACTTTGATTTTTCCATCTTGATGTGTTAAGCTGTGGAAATGTCAAAATTCTGTGGCCATCAGATTCTTTGAGGATATGTACCATCATAGTGTTAGATGGACAGCATACCGTCTCTAACTTGTGTAGGAAAGCTGCCTGTTTATTAAGTGTACTTTCAAAGCAAAAGACCACTATTCCAAATCTATATTCCTTTTTGAAACTTGATTCTAAATTTGAACACTATTCTGGTGTCTATATTTTGATGTGCTTCAGCAGTATCTTGTGGAACGGACTATTGAGCTGAAGATTAGTGGACAGAGATCCTGTTGCACTGAGGAGCAAGACACTTTCGGTTTACAGTTCGTGTATTGTTGACATTTTTCTGCTTTGTCATCTTATAACCTTGGATTCTAGTCTTAAATACTTGGTCCTGTAGTTGCAGATTCTGGTATGTCTGTTTGTTTGTTTTTTCTGTGGCAGCAAATTACTTTTCAAAGTCTCCAGTTTGAAGGAGAAGATGGAAAAGTATATGACTTGAACAATGGGGCTTTGATCATCACACACGTTTTCTTATTTGTTAAAGCTATTATACCAAGAATGGTCTGGATTACAAAATGTGAAATGAAAAGAAAATGTTTACTTAACAAAACATTGTATGAGTTTGCTTGGAAAAGAGGCTTTAATTGTGAAAGAGGTTGCGGGGTCAGGAGGGGAAGAAACCCACAACAGAAAATAAAACCCAACAATGCAGCGTGGAGCTGGGCGGGCGTGTACTCAACTCTGATTATACTCTGAAAAACTTTGCACTTTGGTCACATAAGTGCCCACATGTACAAAGTCTGTGTGTGTGCATATACACATGCAAACACAAACTGACCTGAAGAGTAAATATTATGGGGAGTCTGTTGTACAGACTGCAGCAAAGATATTTATTCAAAATTGCTTTATGGCACACTGCTGTGTGTGTATGTGTGTATATGTGTATACACACACACACACACATATATACATATGTGCTTTACAAAAGCTTGGATTGATTCAGGACATAGAAAATTGATGTGAATGAAAAATTTTCACCTCGAAAAGACCATTTGGGATGTTGTTCTGTTATTTTACAAAAGCAAAGTTTGGGATTTTTTTCTTCTTAACTTGTTTATATTCATCTGTGAATGTTTCCTTTTTTTTTTTTTTTTAATTTCCTTCAGTCAAAACCTGAAAAATCCTAAGAAAAATGGGAGAACTGGGATTTTTTGTAACTTTAAGTTAGGTAACCATTTTCATTAGCATTTGTTAGCTGGAGGCTACTATACTGGACAAATTTTCTTGGTAGTTAAACAGAAACAAATAGCTAAAATAGACATTTGTATTTTCCTTTGTAGTAGTTATAAAGGATGTTGCTAGAGCTCATGAAAGCGCTGAAGACTTTAATTTTCTGAACTTTCTCCCCGTTGACATTATTGACATATGTTGAATAATAATAGCCTGCTGTCTTGGTAGTCCCTTTAAGGTCAGCAAGATCTACTTGGAAGTAAGATATGGATTTTTGAACTCTTGTTACTATTTTCTTCAAGTGATGGCTTTATTTCTGGCAGTGTTGCTTTGAATTTGTGAAATATTTGAAAAAGGCTGTGAAGTTCACTTGGTCTTGGGAAATCCAACACTTGACAGATCCTAACCTTCCCAACAGTTGGCAAAACACATTCCCTTTTCAGGTACCAGTACTATCTAAGTTTGGAGTTAGTGTAATTTTTTTTTAGTCGTATTTTTGTTTGCATAGCTCAAGTAGCAATAACTGTAGGACTGGAAGCTTGCTTCTGCAGAACCAAAGTTCTTCATGAGTGCAGCTCAATCTTGTTCTTGTGGAGTGAAGTTCCACTGAATCTCATAAAAGCACTTTGAAGCAGATAATAAATACTGCGAGCTTTTCCTGAGCCACTTCGAAGAAGCACAAAGATTATCACAGGTTACAGTGGTTGACTTTGCAGTACTGGTAGAGGCTTTCATTTTGCATGTTGAAATTCATTTTACACACTTAAATGCTGCTTTGCATCAGCTTTCTTTCAAGACAAGTGCAGGTTAAAACAATTCCTGATAAAGTTCTGCGGAAATACTGTAAACCATTTTCCAAAATGAAATGCCAGTTACCTTGAGCCTTGTTCCACATCTGTTTGAGCCGTAGCGCTTGGATATTCTCACTTGCTAAGGAATATCTACAGATGTGTTAAGTTTGAAGCAGTAGTTTGCAATAGCATTGCAGATTATAAGGTAGCTTGAAACTGTGAATACAGGACATTCTGAATGTAAGTTAGGTACTAGAGCACCGAACTAGAGAACATGTACTTGTTTCAATTAATTTATCTCAGTCTCTTTACTAGAAATGTTAAGATACTTGAAGGAGGACAAAAAATGCCTGAGCTCTAGAAACATCCTGTAGTAGTTTTGACTGTGACTTGCCAAGAAGATATTCTGTTGCCTTTATGTTAAGCTAAGGGCATGAATGACAAAATTAATAATTCTCACTGTAGTTAAACCTATATTGTAAATATAAAGAGGATTATTAGTAATGGCATTCTTGCATAAATAGCATCAAGTCAATAGACCATAGTGGCCTGGTTGCTTTTGTAAAGCAGAATAGTGTGAATTTTTTTCTTCTCATTGCTGCAGTCAGATCTGGCTAATCCATGCCTAATTTCTTAGGTCACCTAAGCATTAAAGATTTCTGGATGATAACTAGTCTCTGGTCATATAATTTTAAATCCCTTCATTTACAGTTCTTGATTTGCGTTTTAAAAGGACTTACCAAATCTGCATTAACCAGGTCTGACTGTATATGTATATACAACAGTGTAAATAACCATTTGTAAATTAGTGTGAATTGTACTGTATCTTGCATTTATGGACTTGTGTATTGCATTGTATTCTCTCCTATTTTGTAGAAATTTTGATGTAAAGAAGAAATCTAACTCTGTGTGCGGACTTCTTTTGTTAAATTGACTTGTAACAAAGCATAATAGTTTAATGTTAAGGTATCCATTTATAGCCTTGGGCATCAAGTGTCTTTTTTTCCCGCTTTTCCCGCTTTTTTGACATCTTGCTCTTGGGAATGATTCTGGGAATAAAGGAATTCATACAGTACTAAGATGAAGAGAAGGGGCAAACTCTGTGTCAGAGGTACATACAGTACCTGTGGAATAGGGAAAGCTGTTAAAATTGTTTACTTAAACTTCCAATATTTCTTATACATTGTTGAATGCTGGTGACTTCTAAACAGAAGCATGTTGAATTGAAGTACTCTTAAAGTGTGCGCTCCCATGGTCCCAGCAATTGAGTTAGTTGTGATAGAAGTCCCCCAACTTAAATGGTTGTGGTGGATATAGCCTTATAGAATTAATTGCCAGGGTGTAAATGCTTATAATAAATGCCCAAATCACTAATATAGTTCTGCCACTCGTTTTCCTCAACACCAGAACTATTGGTAGCCCCTTCAGACTATTTGAAACTTACCTGAGGTATTTTCCCTGTGTGCCATTCCCTCCCTCTCCTCCCTGTGCCCACAACCCTACTTTATGAGGGGAAACACGAATATAAAAGCTTCCTTTCCAATACTTAATCGTCACTAATTCCTTATTGGCTAAAATTGTGTCCTGTTTTGTCAGTACATGACACCTCACCAGAATTTTTTTTGTGTAGGAAGCCCCTTTCTGAAGAGGCCTTTAATCTTGGAAGTATAGACATAATGAAGTGTAGTTTTCCCCAAATGCTTGACTGTATTTCATTACTGTTGCCTTTCACTGTCTGTTTTGAACTGCAGTGTCCTTCAGGCCGTAAGTTTATTCTTGTCACTGCTGTGTTTAATAACTCTGCTGTAAAATACTGGTGTGCAAATCTCATTGTCCGTCTGACAAATTGATCTTGATACAGTTTGCACATCCTGTCAGCTTTACCTGCACCAGATGAAAGGTACGCATGCTTACCAATGTTGACACTTCAGGGTCCTGGGAAGTGAGTTTATCGAACAAGTATTAGTCAAGAGGAGGGATGGGCTCAGTAAATGTAAGTAAAAAGAAATCATTCACATGGAAACTCAAGCTTAAGCTTTTGATGTAGCAAAGTATTGGATATGCTTATTTACCTGCATGGTTTAAGGACAAGAGCAAATTTTAAAGGGTAAAGTTTGTTTCAAAATTCATATTTTTTTAAAACCTTTGGTAGCTAACAAAAGCTCACAAAATATTCTTTTGCTACTCCTTCTGAAAGTAATCTTAAAACTAATTTGAGTAACTTTCTGATTAAACAAAACTTAGTTCTGTAACCCAGTGGAATATAATCTTTTGCTTGGGGAAGTCCTTCCAGTAGTTTGCAGAGGAGGTTGACGGCATCTTACCTGTCAGCATTTGAGGTGGCTGTCTGTTCTTTATTCATTTTTAAATGTTTTTGCATTGTTTACTGTGTTCTTGGATGCCTTCTAAGCTGTGCTAGATTACTAAACTACTTGAATTAGCTTGTCTCCTATCATCTCTTCCACAGTAGGCAGGTTGTAATTCTACTAGTAGAACAGAGAGCATGATCAGACCTTGAGGTAATGCAAGGCTGATGTTGAGCAGTCTTACAGCTCTTACAGCTGATTTTTTTCCCTCTTTTTTTTTTTTTTTTTTTTTTTTTTTTACTGTGGGCTGCAAGCTGATTGTTTTCATTAGTTGTGACAGATACAAAAAGCCACCTTTAGTCTTGTGCAAAGTAGGTGTTCTGTTAGCCAGCTACACAACTTTTAAGAAAGGGGCTTTCAGCAGTGAGAAACCATACAAATCAGATGGGACATGTCAGAAGAAATCAACCTTTGTGGCTTATAGACCTCTGGAGTGGAAAGGAAAATGTGAAAAACTTTTGCATGTGCTGGTTGTATGGAGGTGCATCTAAGTGAGATGGTGAGACACTAGAAAAAGCATTGTTTGTTTTAAAATGGTTTTTCCAATTCTAACCTGCAGAGATTAAGTGTCTGTGATTAGGAAGCTGGTCAACCTAGGGGGAGAGGGAAGAAATGTTCCAAAATATTATTAAACAAAAAACTCCCCACCCTATACAGTTGATTAATTTGCAACACTTACATGTGTGTTGGGCTTTTCTGTGTATTTAATAGTGGAGGTGGTGGTCTGCACCTGATTCTTTATTAAAGAAAGGTTTTTATTGTGAAATGTCAGAAAACTGACTGGAATGGCCCTGAAGACCATTATGATCTTGCAACAGCTGGCCAGACTTCACCAGATTACCAAATTTCTGGTTCCAGATTTTACATTAGCTGTTGCTGTAGCCTTCTAAAATTGTTGAGCTGGTGTCTCAGGTTCCCTATGGTGTGGAACTTAATTAATGGACTTCCCAAATATGTTTGATTTGATGTGTATAGAGAGATGACACAGAAAACTTCATGGAAATAAAAAGTTGTGTGAACATTTAGAAAAGCAAAAAACTTACTTGAAATCTAACAAACTGAAAATAAATGCTGAAATAACTTCAGGTACTGTACAAGCCTATTTTTGTGGTATTGCAACAGCATTTTTTTATGCTAAGTGTTCCCACCCCATAGAGGTCCATGCAAAACACAAGGTGAAAGAGACCATGGAAGAGAGACATGAAAAATATTGTATACAATGCTATAAAATACAGCATGAACTGGAAAAAAAGTATATGTTTCTAAGCTTTTTGTAGTAGTAATTCTTAAGTGTTATAAAAAAATTGTGTCAAGTCTTCAGTGTGTGAAATAATTTTTTCTTTTTTTTTTTTTGTAGAAATGTTCATTTTAACATTTTATCTCAGATGCAGTCTGTGGTAGTTAATAATGCTGCTTTGAATAGTCTAGCACTGAGAATGTATCCAATCTTTCTTAAAAACGTCTTAAAGTTAGATTCATTGGTTCTGTCTCAAGCCTCTTAATCCAGCTATCTAAAACTCTAAATACTTGCAGAAACAGGACTATAGCGTATTAGGGATATGTTCCATTTTGTGTCATTTTTTTTGTTACTGCGTATTTTTCAGTGTTCTTTTAAACATGGGTACACTTATGTCCTGTGAATAAAATAAGCTCAATTTGCAAATAAGCTTTTTGTCATCTTCCAGCACTGTCGTCCCCCCCGAAAGTCCCCATGACCCTTCTTGTATGTTGTGGAGTTTAGATGCATCATTTATCCATTGGAGTGAGTTGTATTTCTTTTGAGCTAAATGTTATTGAAGCTATTATAAGGCCTTCTACCACTGATTACATGAAGTAATGTACCTTTCCAAGAGATTTATATTGTGTAAATAATTTCAAACTGCAACAATAAAGTTGGTTTCTAACTGCACTGTTAG
>JAAGAY010139182.1:0-25036 GCA_011801015.1 Ardeotis arabs
GGGAAAAAAAAAAAAAAAAAAAAAAAAAGGAGAAGAGACGATAAAATGTAAGACGCTGAGCAGGGGCAGAGAGGGGGAGGCATGAGCCTTGTGGGCCTTGCAGGCCTCAGCCTCTGGCCTCCCGCCCAGCAGCTGACTGGGCCCGGCCCGGCTGCAAGAAGTAGAGGGGAGACGAGATGTGAAGAGATCCTGAGAGGCATCTGCCAGCCTGTTGTGAAGAATTTTTCTTGTAAGAGGAACAGCTGCAGACATCAAGGTCAGTGAAGAAGGAGGGGCAGGAGTACTGCGGCTCCTGGCAGAGGCTCCCCTGCAGCCCATGGTGGTGCAGCCCGTGGTGAGGCAGGCTGTCCCCCTGCAGCCCATGGAGGTCCACGCAGGAGCAGAGATCCACCTGCAGCCCATGGAGGATCCCACACTGGGGCAGGCGGATGCCTGAAGGAGGCTGTGGCCCATGGAGGGCCCGCTGGGGCAACCGTTCTGGAGGGACTGCACCCCGTGAAAGAGATGACCCACGCCGGAACAGTTTCACAAAGCACTGTGGCGTATGGGTGGGACCCCCCGATGGAGCAGGGGAGGAATGCGAGGAGCTCTTCCCCCGATGACGAAGCAGTGGCATAAAACAACGTGTGATGGACTGACCATAACCCCCATTCCCTCTTCCCCCTGTGCCGCTCGGGAAGAGGGAGGGGTGGGGAGGAGGTTTATCTTGTTCTCTGTCTCATTATCCTGCTTTGTTTTGAGTAATAAGTGAATAGTTTTCCCCAAGTCGAGTCTGTTTTGCCCATGATGGTAACTTTAAGGATTTTCTCCCTGTCCTTATCTCAAACCTCAAGCTGTTTTTCTTATATTATCTCCCCGTATTCTCTCAGAGGGTGGGGGGAGTGAGAGAGAGACTGCATAGTCTGGTCCCGATTGGGGCTGAACTACAACAGCCTCTAAGTTACAGAACTGTTTGATGAGTTAGTATTTTCATATTTACCACCTCAATAAATTTGCAAGAAATTCAGTTATAGTGCAGCTTGAATGTTGTGCACTCATCTTCATCCCACGCCTATTTCCAATTGCTTTTTGTTAAAAGAACTGTATAAATCATTCAGGAATTTGTTAGATCTGTCAGTATTCATTTTCTTATCAGAAACTCTTCCATCTATCCTCTATACTAAATGTGTCATTTAGTGCAAAATTACTCATGAGCTCTAACAACTGAGTATAATCAATTCCTTCTATAGACTTGTACAGGCAATCTGGACTTCTTCCATTGCTTCCTCATTATTTTGCAATGCACTTTTCAGTACTTGCAGATTTATCAGAAAATGTAATTGGTGTGACCAGCTCCATTGCCAAGGAGTGTCGGGTCGGATTTGGCTGACTGACCTACAGCAACTGATCAAAACCATGGAAGTACTAAATGGGAAAAGAGTTTCATTTTTGTAGCTGTTACAATTTTATGGTCTTGAGCCACAAGTTAATCACAGCCAATTGCACAGAACTGCTGATGCTGGAACATTACATATTAATGGAGTTGCTATTTTTAATGCTTCTCTGCAAGGTACTGTTGGACTTGGCTGTTGAGGAGGTTGAGGCAGCATGCTATGCAAATCCATGTTGACATGCAGCATATGAGCATCACAGACATATGAAAGTGTCTCATTCAGGCAACTACAGGAGAAGTAAGAAAGAAGTTAATCACTTGTCCTCTGAATACAGGGAGTAGACATATATCAATATAAATCTCTAAATATGGAAGGACAATGTGTTTCATGGCGAATCTGGCTTCAATAAGGCTGCAACACATAGACGTATGGAGTCAACAAAGATTAAGCCACTAGATCAGCAGTGGAACAAACAGAACATAAATGGAGGACAAAAATTTTCCATTTTTCCATATTAAAAATTAAGTGTATTCATTTGAGATTGATAATCTCAAAGCGTGGCTCAAAAACACTCTGAATGTGGCCTGCAAAAGAACTTCATTGTGATTGTGCACAATGACATAAGCTGATAACCAAGCTGTATCATTTCAGAAGGTCTTTTCATCAAGCTAAGATTAGTGTGACTCCACAGGACCTCAGAGCTGTGTGCCAGTCCCAGCCTGTAACCTCACACTCGTTAAGTACTCATAGTGTCAGTAAATTAAGATACTGTCAAGAGCACTTGTTGTAAAGCATGAAGATCCTGAATAGCAAAGGAGTCCAGGAAGGCTAGACATTCTTCAAGAAAGAAATTTTAAAGACACAGGAGCAAGCCGTCCCCGCGTACCGAAAGACAAGCCAGTGGGGAAGACAACTGTCATGGCTGAACAGAGAGCTTTGGTTGGAACTCAAGAAAAAAAAAAAAGGAGAGTTTATAACCTTTGAAGAAGAGGCAGGAAACTCAGGAGGACTACAAAGATGTTGTGAGGTTGTACAGAGAGAAAATTAGAAGGGCCAAAACCCAACTAGAATTTAATCTGGCTACTGCCATAAAAGATAATACAAAATGTCTCTATACGTACATTAGCCATAAAAAGAAGGCTAAGGAGAATCTCCATCCTTGATTGGATGCAGGGGAAAACATAGTGACAAAGGATGAGGAAAAGTCTGAGGTACTTAATGCCTTCTTTGCCTGAGGCTTTCACAGTAAGAGCAGTTGTTCTCCAGGTACTCAGCCCCCTGATCTGGAAGACAGGGTGCAGAATGAAGCCCCCACAATCTAAGTGGAAATGGTTGGCAACCTGCTACATCACGTAGACACACAGAAGTCCATGGGGCCATTCACCCAAGGGGACTGACAGAGGTGGCAGAAGTGCTCATCAAGCCACTCTCCATCATTTACCACCAGTCCTGGCTAACCAGAGAGGTCTCAGTTGACTGGAGGTTAGCAAATGTGACACCCATCTACAAGAAGGGCTGGAAGGCAGATCTGGGGAACTACAGGCCTGTCAGTCTGATCTCAGTGCCGGGGAAGGTTATGGAGCAGATCATCTTGAGTGTTATCACGCAGCACATACAGGACAACCACACAACCAGGCCCAGTCTGCACATGTTTATGAAAGGCAAGTCCTGCTTGACTAACCTGATCTCCTTCTATGACAAGGTGACCCACCTAGTGGATGAGAGGGAGGCTGTGGATGTTGTTTACCTGGGCTTTAGTAAAGCCTTTGACATCATTTCCCACAGCATTCCCCTGGAGAAACTGGCTGACAATGTGTTGGATGTGCGTACTGTTTGCTGGGTGAAAAAAACTGGCTGTATGGCCAGGTGAGTGGAGTTAAACACAGCTGGCGGCCAGTCACAAGCGGTGTTCGCCAGGGCTCAGTACTGCGGCCAGTCCTGTTTAACATTTTTACCAATGATCTGGATGAGTGGATCAAGTGCACCCTCAGTAAGTTTGCAGACACCAAGTTGGGTGGGAGTGTTGATCTGCTTGAGAGTAGGAAGGCTCTACAGAGGGATCTGGAGATGTTGGATGGATGGCCCAAGGCCAACTGCATGAGGTTCAACCAGGCCACATGCTGGGTCCTGCACTTGGGTCACAACAACCCCATGCAATGCTACAGGACTGGGGAACAGTGGCTGGAAAGCTGCCTGACAGAAAAGGACTGGAGGTACTGGTTGACAGCTAGCTGAATATGAGCTGGCAGTGTGCCCAACAGCATCCTGGCTTGTATCAGAGACAGTGTGGCCAGCAGGACTAGAGAAGTAATTGTCTCCCTGTACTCGGCACTGGTGAGGCTGCATCTCAAATACTGTGTTCATTTTTGGATCCCTCAGTACAAGAAGGACATTGAGTTGCTGGAGCATCTCCAAAGAAGAGCAAAGAAGCTGGTGAAGGGTCTGGAGCACAAGCATTATGAGGAGCAGCTGAGAGAACTGGAGTTGTTTAGACTGGAGAAAAGGAGGCTGATGGAAGACCTTATCCCTCTGTGCAACTACCTGAAAGAGGTTATAGCGAGGTGGGTGTTGGCCTCTTTTCCCAAGCAAGAAGTGGCAGGACAAGAGAAAATGGTGTCACAGGAGGTTCAGACTGGGTATTAGGAAAAATTGTTTCACTGAAAGTGTTATCAAGCATTGGACTAGGCTGCCCAGGGAAGTGATTGAGTCACCATCCATGTAGATGTGGTACTTAGGGACATGGTTTAGTAGTGCACTTGGCAGTGTTAGGTTTATAGTTGGACTCAGTCATCTTGAAGGTCTTTTCCAACCTAACTGATTCCAAGATACAGAGATATACAACCTTTTACTTAAACGTTTCATCTTTGAAATCATTCCCCAAACTGCTCAAATTCTACCAAATCAGGTCTTCTAAATGAATCAGTGGAGAACATGCCTTGATCTAGCAGGTAAATGGCTTTCCCAAGTATCATTAAACAACTGTTAACAATTTTTGAGAAATTTTAAGCATTGCACATACTGAAATCTGTATTGCATGCACTGAAATAGTTTGAGTGTTCTCCAGCATCTTTTTTTATTATTATCTAAACTAAGGCTTATTCAGCTGAGAAACCTAAGCAATAGTATTGAGACTGGAATTGCAGCATTACAACCTGTTTCAGAGTACTATATATGCCACGTTCAGCACACATGATGACAATGTTGGGGATGGCATTTGCCTCATGCAGCTTGCTTAAAAAATACAGGTGGAAAAAAAAAGTTCTGTTATCTAGCTAAATAACAAACACTGGGTTTGTCTGTTCCTATTAAATATCCTATTAAATATCTTATAATGGATTATGTTAGAGTTGGACGGGGGGAACAACCTGATCTGGCTGGAGATGTCCCTGCTCCTTGCAGGGGGGTTCGACTAGATGACCTTTGAAGGTCCCTTCCAACCCTAACCATTCTATGATTCTATAATCTTCGCTGCCAAAGAGAACATCTGATTATATCCACCACCTCCCAATATTCTCCATTATCCTGAGATATGCTACCAGAAAAAACATACGAAGTGTGCTAATGGGGTATTCTGCTCTCTATCTGCAAGCAGCGGGGCAAGGGTATGCCAATATATATATCCAAGTGAAAAAGTAATTTAATATTATATAATTAAATCCTATTACTAAATCTAGTACATTTTTCTTATTAATTATTTAAATGTATGGGTATATGCAGTGTCAACATACCATGAAATGAAGGAATTACCAATTTCCAGCATGAATTACTTGATAAAAGGAACTGTATTAAATGCAGAGTTGTTGAATATATCAGTAGTGATACAGTAGTTAATTACAAAGTTACTTAAAGGAAGAAAACCTGCAGTATTTTACAGTATATTAAACTTGCAATTGCTTCCTAAGTGACTAACATAATATTAGTAAACACAATACATTTCATAGTGGACTGCAGGAAACACTTCAATGTCTTTAAAAACCATACTTTAAGGCCAATTTCATATTGCTTAGCAATTAGACTACAAAATATCACAAAACCTTTCTCGTTATACTTTCCCTTAGTAGACTGCAAGACTCTATAATTATGCTTATTTTACTGATGAGGTGAAAGATGCATGGGGAGAAGTAATGCAGCCAGTGGTATCTGACAGGCTAATTTCTGATTGAGTGGTCTCACTGTGTCCCCCAAGTGTCAGGCAACTGTCATGGCCAGTCTCACAGTGATTTTGACATAATTTTCCATATTTCTAATTTTTTCAATCAAAAAATATTGTATTGGACACATTCAGTTTTAATGACAGCCACAGACAGCTGCAATTTCCCTCAGTAAAATAAATTATTAATTAGTAAAACACAGTATGCAATATATGCCCAGAGTGTCCTACCCCTATTGCTAATTGTAGCAATTGGCTTCAGTTTCTAAAGCTCCACAGCCTGCATGGTGTTCCGTAGAGCTGTGAAAGCAGCATGGGCATGCACTGAATAATTTATATTCCAAATTACACAGACATACAGACAACGTATCTTAATTTTCTAGATTAGCAACTGGTAAGGTCACTTCTGATAGACCTATAAAAACATCTAAAAGTAGAATTATATAGTTGATAATCCAGATATTTCATAAAGAATACAGGGAAAATGTGACCTGAAAAAACAAGCCTAAATGTGGGCAAGAGTTTCTTTTTACTGGGACAGTCAGCAAAATTCATCAACAAGCTCAACATCTACCGTTTGAACAAAAACCCATTGTCACTGACTAAATGGATTCTTTCCCAAAATAGCTGTATTTTTTCTGCGCTATGTTTATTTCAGCATGAAGATCCCCTCCTGCCAGGCACAAAAGCAAAACCATATGAGTCTTCCTCACATATCTCTGCTTGAAAGTGTTCTACCAATGATTTCAACAAAGGCAAAGCCCTTAAATGTCCTCTCAATTAGCCACCCTTCAACACTGCCTCAGTTAGCTATAACTCAAACCATAAAAAAAGTTAATAGATGGAAATAATTTCAGTCTCATCTGAAAGATTACAGGAAAGCCCATATATTGTTTGGGAAAGAGGCATTATATATTCATTATTGTTGACAGCAATAAGTGAGGAAGAAGCTACAGTCTAATTTTTAGAAGTTTATTGACTATATGCAATCAATTAGTAGCCAGAAATGTAATAAAATATAGAAGGTATAGCACAGTCTACGGAGGAGAAAAGATGACACAGATTCTGAGTTGAAGACCAGTTTAGAGGAAAAAGGCCTGTCTTAAGTTAAAAAGCGAAGAATCCATTTCTTGTGAGAGGGTAAACCTACCAATTTTACCCATCCAACTTGTTATAACTTTTTTTTTTTTAATTAGAAGAGTTTTTACTGAGAAAAAGGTCAACATCAAGTAGACTTTGAGAGGGGAAAAAAAAAACCAAAACCACAAGTTCAATAATCAGTGAGATGGAGAGTAAAGGGAGATCAAGAACTTGTAAATCAGCGATAGGCTACGCAACAGCTTGAATTGTCTTATATGCTGAAGCAGCTCTTATCAAGCTGCCTGTGCTGCTAATCTCCAGTTACGCTTTTCATGAAACTTTGCAGCCCAGAAGTCTTGGTTACTCCATTTATTACAGATTTGTCTGTCAGAAATGCAACATCCGTGAGAAAAAACAGCTGAACAGATTCAGATATACTTCCTGGACTGATTTCTGGTAGACCACCAAGCTTCCTCATGTGCCAGGGTCCTCCAGGCAATCTTCAGCTTTGTTCAGTGAGGTTCTCAAAATATTAGGGGACAATCTGCCTTATGAGACTTGCGTGGCCAAAGCTATAAAAAATTATTAGTAGACATTTTCAAGGCTTTTTCACCAAGAGTGAAATAGTAATTAATTCTCTTAATTGAATAATCATTCATTAGTCTTTTACTAAATACCTTACTTAATAACATTCTCAATCTTGCAACTTACTGCCATGTCTTCCATTTCCCTTTTCATGATAAGGCTAATAACAAGCTAAACTCACAGCTTTATAAATCTGTAGGACAGTACAGCATATATTGAAGAAGCTAAATGGAAAAACTGCACACAATTACAAGCAACTGCAACAAAAAAAACCCACATTGTACTAGCTAGTATTACATTTTGGCAGATCATAATTAAATTGTTCCTTAAAAGTAGTTCTGAGTGCTTAAGAAGAATTATACTGAATAACAGGGCTAATATTTTAACTCAATTAACACGTTATTTTTCAATAAAGAGGTGTACGCTACTGTAATTTCTTCTTCTATGGGTAACACCAGCTATAAAACAGAAATATTGCAGCCTTTTTTCTGATAACTCGTGTAATTTTTCCCATGTAGATTGTATGCTTTGTATATTTTTTGAAGTGGATGAAAACAAGTGACATTATTTTTACAAATAAATATACTTATTTTATAGGCATAAAATATTTCACTTCTATACATATAAGCCTGCAAGAGATAATGTTTGACTGCATCTAAAACTACATGGGCATTCCACGGTAAGGAAAGCATTTTTCTTTATATCTTTTAATTCTGTACTGTTATAAGTGTGATTTATGATAATGGTTGAGGTGGAAGTGATTTTTGGATGAAGAAATTACATCTACTTACAATGGAAGTAGGGTACCTTCTCCATGGAAACTGCCTGCCAAATATGCTCAGATGACTTATTTATCAGATTCTTCAACACAATATTCAATTTGATGGAATTATATTTCCCTGGAATCTTTCACTAATAATTTAAAAGTGACATAAATGTATAAACGTCTGTATTTTTGAAGATAATCATGTTGTGTCATTCCAACATCAATTTGTAATACATTTCAAGGTCATCTTCTCTTTGGTTGTTCCAACTAGCTAATTATGCTCTTTTGAATCATATTCTGGTTTTGGTTTAATTCCTAATATTTTAACATGTTTTAAAGATTGTTTGTGAGTATTTTCTCTTTATTGGTCTTTCACACTCCTGCAATCACACTATGGGTGATGCCTACTGTATAATGGACAGGTTTGTTAGCTCTTTATGGAGGTATGAAAATTGTGTAGTTTAACAACAACATTGAAAAGTAATTTTTTGTCTGAAGAACTAGTATGTGTATTTTTATCAGCAGAACTGTAATATTACAATACATATCAAACAGCTACTTCTCAGATGGGGCTACTAAAGTACACTCCCATACCATTTTACAGCATTCTCCCTATCTTTTTTTTATCACTGATATTATACAAGTCGTTCATCATAAATCAAAATACAAACAACAACTCAAGGTAGCAAAAGTTTTTGATAGTTAGGATGAAATGACCAGTCTGAAGACTATGTAAGAGTTTTGTTTAGCTGTGTCCTAGAAAAACGCATGCTAGAACAATGTGTACTACTGCTAGGATATTCCATCTCAAAGGTGCTGAAAAACAGAGAGGCTGATCACAGCACATATATATGTATTGCATATAACACCCAACTGTAGAATTAGAAAAAGGCCATTTTGATTTCATAAGGAAGGCAAGACAAAAAGAAAAGGAAAGGACAGAATCACACTGTGTCAGTCAGATGAGGATATAGACGTCGTATGGTACAAAGTAACAAGTAAGTGAAAGACTAGAATGAGTAAAATGAAAAAAATAAAATCAATGAGTTACATAAGGAGATACTAGTAACTGAGCATTAAATTCCAGTGAATCACATGAAATACCTTGTGTTCCTTTTGTGGTAATCACCTGGTGAATGTTTTTAAAGATGAAGTACTATAAGGTACAACATACCTCCATATAGAAAATCACAGTAGATTTTTACACAAGTTTAATGGAACTTGTTAAGTTAAAAATAAAATTCCTACACTTGCCATTACAGCAAAAAAACTTTTCTGACCAAAACACAGAATTATTCATATTAGAAGCAACAGAGCATACTGCCAGTATTATCAGTTGAATGTTACAACTGCTATGTCATGTAATATTCTAATTCATATTACTTATTTGCATACATGCATGTCCAAGTGGAGACCAGTCACGAGTGGGGTCTGTGTTGGGCCCGGGGGTGAGCGTCCCTCAGGGGTCCGTGTTGGGCCCAGCCCTGTTCAACATCGTTGTCGGCAGCATGGACAGTAGGATAGAGTGCACTCTCAGCAAGTTCGCCAATGACACCAAGCTGTGTGGTGCCATCAACACGCTAGAAGGGAGGGATGCCATCCAGAGGGACCTGGACAGGCTGGAGAGGTGGGCCCGTGCCAACCTCATGCAGTTCAACCAGGCCAAGTGCAAGGTCCTGCACATGGGTCGTGGCAATCCCAGGCACAAATACAGGCTGGGCGGAGAATGGATCGAGAGCAGCCCTGAGGAGAAGGACTTGGGAGTGATGGTCGATGAGAAGCTCAACATGAGCAGACAATGCGCCCTTGCGGCCCAGAAGGCCAACCGCATCCTGGGCTGCATCAAGAGCAGCGTGGCCAGCAGGTCGAGGGAGGTGATTCTCCCCCTCTACTCTGCCCTGGTGAGACCCCACCTGAAGTACTGTGTCCAGTTCTGGAGCCCCCAACATAGGAAGGATATGGACCACTTGGAGAGGGTCCAGAGGAGGGCCACAAAGATGATAAGAGGGATGGAGCACCTTTCCTATGAGGACAGGCTGAGAGAGTTGGGGCTGTTCAGCCTGGAGAAGAGGAGGCTCCGGGGAGACCTGATAGTGGTCTTCCAGTACCTCAAGGGGTCTACAGGAAAGATGGGGAGAGAACACTGGAACAGGTTGTCCAGAGAGGTGGTGGATGCCCCATTCCTGGAAACATTCAAGGCCAGGTTGGACAGGGCTTTGAGCAACCTGATCTGGTTGGAGATGTCCCTGTTCCTTGCAGGGGGGTTGGACTAGATGACCCTCAAGGGTCCCTTCCAACCCTAACTATTCTATGATTCTACATATAACAGGGCAACAAATACTTTGCAGCCGACAAGAACCTTTACATTCACTCTGTGTTCCAGCATTATATAAGCAGGAACAGATGGAAAATTAATTATTTCAATTCTGGATTCAGGGGGGAAAAAAAAAAAAAAAAAGTCCATTAAGAAGCCAAGTAGCACACAAAGCTTCTAGTGAACTGAAGGAAACTGGAAGGCATGAGGCTTGCCATCCAGCAAAAACATGCTATTTAGAAAGATAAATGGATACCTATCATGGCTAAAACCTTAGACAAATCTCAGACAAGACAATAAATAATTGGTTGAATTTAGATACAGACAATCAAGAAGTGAGCAGTAAAATCCAAAACTTGCCGAAGCCTTATTTTTGTATTTAAATGTCTCAGTCAAGTAACTAAGCACTTCATCATACAATTAAGTTGCAAAAAAGGAAATTCTGATTGTATCTTAGGGGAAAAAAATACAATTAGATAGTCAAATACTGGAATTCTTGCCCAGAGGTGGTGTGGAAACCCCATTAATATACCAAAAACTTAAGTGGACAAGGACCTGAGCAAACTGCTCTAAGTTGGCCTTGCTTTGAGCAGAGGGGTTGGACCTCCAGAGCGCCCTCTGAACCTAAATTATTCTGTAGTTTTATGAACTGTATAGATTTAGAAAAAAAAAAAAAAAATAAATAAAATCAAAATTATCTTTCTTGTAGATCTCAAAGAAGACGCAGGCTGCAGTTCACTAACACGAAGATGCAAGCTTGTCAAAAATGTATCTGTCAAAGCTGCACAGCTGGAAAACCTCAATCCAATAATAATTTTATTTCTTCTAAATTACTAAAGAGAACTGGATGCAAAAGAAAATTTCCAAAGCAACACCAGGAGTCCATGGGGAAAGCAGGACAGGACAATCCAGGACTCTTGAAATTGTTAGAATGGCCTAAGAAATCTGATTTCAGCCATCATGTACAAACTCAAGCTAGTAATCTTTAATTTTAGTACTGTGACTTAAGAGAATTTTTTTTCCTTTGCATCTCTCCTCTAAATAAACTGCATGCAACTTCATACTGATTAACAAATGTAGTAAGAAGACTGAAAAGCTCTAAAATACTAGAGGAAAACAAAACTATTTATTTTGATCTGAAGTAGTTCATCTCCCCTGCCCTCTTTTCAGTAAAAGCTCAAGAAAAGCTTTATAGTCTGCACACCAAGATGTCAGTATCAGTTAAATTCTGCTATAGTATAAACTTTCTAACTTCCACCATGTCGAGGCACTATGTATACTTCTGCATAAATTCCATATATTCAAGATATATTAAAAGACATCAAGTTCATAAACTTTTCTGACCCTTTTCTGCTGCTTAGCTCATTAATGCTGAAAGCTATTAATTTAACAAATGAGTGGGTGATTACCTCTTGAAGAACCCTCTTCATTTTCAGAAGCAATGTCTTTACAGCTGTGCAATCTTGCAGCATCATTCTGAAGGGCAAAGATTCAATGCCTCCACCTTCTTCCAGACCAGTAAAAGGCCACTCCACAGATGGGCTGCCAGCCAGCTGGCTAACACGAGGGTACCTGGCTTCTCCTTGGTCTACCTCCTTTGACAGCTTCAGAGATAGGTTCCTTATAAGAGAAAACAGAAAGATCAGCACTGAAATACGAAAAAGAACTCAGTATTTTTTGTCTTTTAGGTCTTTTGAGTCAAGCAATGGAACAGGTTGCCCAGAGAGGTGGTGGATGCCCCATCCCTGGAAACATTCCAAGGTCAGGCTGGACGGGGCTCTGAGCAACCTGAAGGTGTCCCTGTGCACTGAAGGCAGGTTGGACTAGGTGACCTTTAAAGGTCCCTTCCAACTCGAACTATTCTATGACTCTATGATTCTGTGATACACATTCACTTTTTGAGCCTGCTAGCATGAATGGCCCTTATAATGTAGATATAATCATGTAGTGTTAGCAAAAAAATACACATTTATAAATGTACCTTTTTCTATAGGAATGAAACCATGCTCTAACCCATGCCCTTCAAAAGAAAGCCATTTTCTTAAAACAAAATATCCTATGGGTAAAACTGCTATGGGTCTATTTTATTTCAGTTCAGCTTTATGAAAAAATGAACCTGTCATACACTTTCAAAAGCTAAATCACGTTCTTCCATATGCTTTGACTTCAAACTCAGTAAGAAACAAAACCCGCCAAAGAAAACACTCTCTTCTGAGCTGGCCCAGTGACATAAGATGAACCTGCTACTCCATAAAGCTGAATTTGAAATTTAATTAATCTGTACGCACTCCGAAGTCAGTTACCATTGAAGCTATTTAAGTAGAACATGAAGTAAAACAGTATTAAGCTATAGTTGAAAATCCATTAAAGACAACAGAAAGATTTGGAAAGATTTTTATGGACTTTGGAGGTAACAGAACATCATTATTTTGCTGCATACACACTATCTTCCTTTAACATCAGAGCAAGATATCTATAAGACTTTGTCATGCTGGAGCAAGTCCAGCAAAGACCAACAAGATGGCGAGGGAGTTGGAGTGCACAATAAATGAGGAGAGGCAGAGAGAGCCAGCTTTGCGCAGTCTTCCAAAGAGAAGGCAAAAGGAATCTGATTGCTGACAAGAGCCATGTCCCCCTGGCAGGGTGCAGAGATGATGGAGTCAAGCTGGCCCTCTGGATGCACAACAGTAGGATGAAAGGCAAAGGACAGAAGCTGGAATAAAGCAGACTGTGACCAGATAGAAGAACTTTATTTATTTACTTACATATTACCATGAGGGTTGTCAAACAGGCTCAGAGATGCTATGGGACACCCATTCTTGGAGATACTCACAACATAATGAGGCAAGCCCCTGAGTAACCTGCTCTAATTGGACCTGCTTCGAGCAAGGGCTTGGAACAGAGACTTGCAGAAGTCTCATCCAACCTGTGTGATTCTATGATCTAGAATCCATAAATTCAATCAGCCAAAAATTAGTGAGAATCAGGCAAAAGTTTAATAGTAGAAAATAATTTATTGATATTTTGGTAGAACAGAATGTAACTTTTAGTTACACTAAGGATTGTTCTGGCATGAAAGCATTCACAACTTTGATGTTGCACCTATTTTCTCTTTGACTAGCAGGGAAAAAGGACAAATCTGAATGGAAAATAACCTGAGAATGTGGCTACACTGTGCAACAGTGATATATTAATTACTACTAAATTACAAAAGTGTTGTCACAGCAATGTATGGCATCCACATTCATACTAAATTAATTTACTACAATTGAAGATGTTAGCATAAGTGGTGAAGAAAATGATAATTATTATTCATTTAATGTATAGTTCCAGTTTTCTGTTCCATTTGAATTTTCAGGCAACACAAACCTGATTCTGCATGTTCAGCATGGCCGTAGTTTGGAAAGACAAAGAAGATTTTTCCACATGAATTTTTCCTTGGTTAACTGTGGTTTCACAGGAACCACATACAAGAAGGGACTGATGTTACTTCTCAAGACAAGCAATTCCCAGTGCCATACTAACAAATTGTAATTATCTTACAAAATATAAAACTGTACGATCCATGAAAGTTATGTAAACTGCAGTAGCGACAATGTGTTAGATCAAGAAATGCACCAGACAGATGACAGATATGAACAGATGCTCATGATGGCCAATGGAACTAGCAACTGCTGATTCATAGCCTTTTTTAAAGAAGGTTCAGGTATAAATCATGCAAAGAAAAAATAACTTTTAACTGAAGTTTCATAACATTGGCCACTTTTAAGGGTTTATAAAAAAAAAAAGCCATATTCAAACTACTGAAATCTACACCTGAGGAAGATTTATGTAGCCAGAAAAGCACATTATTTAAATCGAGTAAGATGAACCAAAAAGGTCCTATTTTTTCCTGCCCAGTGCCTGCAGGCTAGGAGACGAATTATTCCTTAGAACATTCCACATGTTCACTTTGTGAGCCCCAAAGTTTCATCTTCCTCATGCTCCTGAAAGATATCTTATGTGGGTAACATCCTGACACTGAGAAAGGACCAACGTAAGACTTGATGCCTCCCACAAGGAGTCTTACAGCATACTGTCAGGGAGAAGAACCTCGCATCAAGAGCCATACTCTGCTGCCCCAGTGACAAGGAAACAAGCAGTAATCTTGGAGACCTATCATACTCTCTTATTTGAAGAGATACAGTGTTTATATATAAGCTTTAGATGCACTGGAAATACAGCAAATCTTAATTTCAAGTGAAGAAAGCACCTTCAATGACTTCAGTGGGCTTCATGTTGCCATAACACTGCTCAACACAAAATTAGCATCTTTTCAAACACAGATTTTTGTACTAAAGTATCAAAAGCATTACAATAGCATATCACCACTCATGGTCATAAAAGTTTAAAAGAATCTAACTCAATTGTTACTGGAAAATGGTGACTCAGAGTTGGTATACAGTGAGCACTCAGATCATATAGTACCTCTGAACTATGTGAAAAGAATATAACTGATCTGTGACAGAAAAACCCTTCACTGTCTGACACAACTCCTTCTACCCTCTGCAGGAAAAAGTTCATTTTAAACTCATTCCAGAACTGATATTTCATCAAGTTCATTAACAACAATGTCCAGGTGGTCTATTACAGTATTATTACGGCAATCCACTGCAATTCATCTCAAAGCAGCAGTAGAGATTTAGCAAAGAAAAAAAGTTCTAACTAAAATTAGAAGTTTCCCCTTACTAGTAAAACACCTCTTAGCCTCTGAAGTTGGAGAAGGGGCTGGTTCCTCAACTGGTAGTGCAGGAGCTCCTTACAGATGGCCGGACCCTTCCACCTTCTAAGATGCGTTTATTGTAATAAAAACATTTCACAGGTAACTGTTACCTGTGACAAACTTCTGCAACTGGGGATAAAATGCCTCAAAAGGTCTATTTTAGTGACTAAAGACAATGTATTTCATTTAAATGACAATATTAACTCTATAATATTACCAATGTAAAATACTTCAGAAAAATAATTTGGTGACTTTTAAATATATGGCTCCTGTCTGAGCTCTAAATTTGCCTGACATACACACACACTTAGGCTACTTCCCTACTTTAATAAAACCATACTTGAAAATGTTCCTGGGCACTGGAAGTCAGTCAGTGTTAAAGCACTTTTGAAATGGCTTGACCTGACACAGCTATCACTCTTTCTAACGATTCCCTGGCATGGTTCGGTTGTCAGTACAGGCAAACTGGACAGGACCTCTTCATTCTAGATGATGTCAGCAGTGCAGATGTGCACTAAAGAATCATCCCATGTAGATGTCACCTTAGATCTCTGAGCATGGCTATAGAGTCATGAAGCTCCAAGCTCGACATGTAAAACTTGGACTCCTAGGCAAGAGAAGAGCCAGCCTATTTCAAAAGGTCTGAGATTAACTATGGATGTAGTGGCAAATCACAGCTGAGAAGAGTGGTAGGAAGCTGCTCTTGATTTTCTCCCAGGTATTACAGACTTGACTTCCCAGATAACAAGTGGTTCTCATAGTCTGTTTGATGAACATCAGACAGAAGTCTGGCAGATGGCATACTTACAACTCTGCCCAGTCCTCTAAATCAATGTCATAGAGAAATAGGCTAATTCACGTTGCTGAAGTGGTGTCAACATAAAGCCTGTGGAATATTTACTATACAGCTGCATGATACATCTAAGTGGACCACAAACGACAACAGAGAACAGTAAGTTAAATGTCCATAGAATTACTGTCACCATAAAGTCTGAAAATCCATAGAAAATTTGTTACAAATTCATAAAAATAGGGTGAAAAACTGTGCAACATTAGGCCTGTTCGCTTGTTTCTGTTGTATCTGGACATATCCACTAAACACCATGAATATATTTCCTCTTTTCTAATGGATACAAAAAACAGAAGCTACAATATCCACATTAAGCAAAATGGTAGTCCCATTAAGACAGAGTTCTATTTCAAAAGCAATCTTTATTGAAACAGTGAGATAGCATTAAAATAATCAGTGACTTATAACATTTTAATAGCCTCCATAAATCCAATGCAACTGCATGTTAACTAACTGAGGAAGAGACACAGTTGTGTAGCTCCTTTCAAACCTTATTACCCTTAAGAAGGTAGAACAAGAAAAACTTTCTTATTCTATCTTTAAAGGGTTTTACTGAAAAAAAAAAATAAAAAGGACAAAGATTTGCAACTGGAGCTAGTTTGAGTTATTCTTCCCTTCTTACTGATCCTCAGATCAGTGATTTGAAGAGCTTATGGTAATCTGAACTTCACTTACTTGAAGATCCCCAGATTAGGTGGAGTTTAATCTTCTTAGTTTTCATCAGCAGTGCTCAAGACTTTGCTACAGCAGAATTAGCCTAAAATAATACAATTGGTCCCACAGAGCATGCACTCCTTGATACTAGCTTAACAGAAGAGAATCCATGTAATGCGTGGGCATCAGGAAGGCTCTGCAAGCAGAGCAAAAGACCCCAGCTTCTATGGGAAGAGCTGAACATACCTTCTTTCTTCCCTGAGGACTTATCTTCTAAAGCAGGGTCTTAAAAAAGCCTTAGATCTCTTATTTTCAGTGCTTGACTGCGCAATTGTATGTGTATATAGTCACATACAAATATATTATATATATACACACATATATTTATGCATGCATAGTTATAAAATTAATGTATATACATATATAAACAAATATAAAATTTGATCTTCATAAATACTTCAGAAAAAAAAACCCTATCTTATTTGTTCATAACTAGGCCTACCAGGAAACATGTGTCCTTTTACACTAGAAAAATGATATCAGCTCCATGCAAAGGTTACAGCTTAAAAGCCTTTTTCATAAAAAAAAAAAAATCTAGATAGCCTTCAATTCACACTTTTCTTCCCATCCAGAATTTCTTTTTTTTCACACCAACAGGAAATAGATGAAAGGGATCCTCTTACAGAAAGATCACTAATTACTATTTTGAGAAAGGTGCCTCAGTTGGACTGCCTAAGACACAGAAGAGCAACTTTTTCTGATTTTTACAGAAAAATCTGCCTACTTCAAGCACTTCCAAAATTCAGTTCAAAGCACTCTGTGGCTCTCTCAATGATGTACACTACAGTCAAGTCTTACAATCACCCCACACTGAATCTTAATGTCTGAGCAATCTCTTACTAACCTCATTTACTAAGAGATAGGTGCTATCCCAAACAGTTTACATGGACACATTTTGGAAAAAAGAAAGGTCTTTCCACATATTTAGCAGAACTGACTTTTAAAACACAGACTTCTAAAAGCCTGTTCCTTAATATTCCAATGGGTATATCAAATAATGTACTGATAAACGCCTAAATATTCTCAAGCTCTGGTCAAGGAAGATAAAAATTGCCAAACTCCTCACTCAGTTCTAAAATGTAGCCTTTGCAATACTGAGAAGATAAAAAGGTAACCAAAACATAAACACTTGGCTAATTACCCATATTAGCATTCTTTGCATCAAAATTCATACCTACCTCTGTCTCACACAATTTCTCAATGATACTTCTGTTCTAACAGAGAATGCTTCAAAAGTTATAGGGATGACATCTCAGAATATTCAACCACACCGTGTCACAAGGTACATATTGTTTGACATTTTACAATTTTTAGAACTACGTATCATTTATTGGTACTCTGATGCTATGATTTTTCAAGGTCAGCCATTTAGAAAAATGATGTTCAGTATCCATCACTATCAAACAATGCACCCACACAGAAATGTGCACACAAACTCTAAAAGCTAGTGCTGCTTTAAGTTAAGAGACTGTCAGCTTTTTCCATTATAACCCCTTTTTCTTTCAAAGGTTTATATCACAGCCATAAAGTTTTCCCTTGGGCTAGAAACTGGTGATCATAACATACGGAATCAAATTAAACATTTTTTAAAAAGGGAAAAGAGCCCTCCATTTTTCAGCTGCTGGTAAAGCTGAATAGGGCATGTCAAGCATTTCTTTCCTTTCTCCGAATTCTACAGAAGTCAAGAGCTCTGCTTCTATCCCCTGGTATATCCCCTGATCTAGCACACAGAAACACATCGCTTGATATCTTGGTCCTTTTCTTCCTCCTAGAATTCATTACGAAAATTTAAACGTGATTCTAATGTAACACCGTACAGTAATTGGATAATATCCAAAAAATAGCTACTTGAAATTGAATAAGCCCCACTGATCTTTTCCAAGTACTAACAGTGCAGTAGTAAATAAAGCATTACAGACAAACGAGAAAGAGTAAATGAGGCTGTCTGGGCATTGAGACTTTGGTAGAGTTTGAGTTTTTTTATTTTTACTTTTTCAAAAAAAAATTCAGCAGGGGATCATTCTTGAAACTATTTTACAGCTGGTATACAAACCATAAATTGCTGCCTAATTATGCACAAAAGCAAGTATTAACTCACATTACATCTCCGGTTGGGATCTAAACAAAAGAAGGCTTACCTTTTATTTGGACAAAGAATAAACCAACCTGCAGTCACTGCAGCATTTGTAAACATGACATATTTCTGACTGGACACTGCCTCAGCACAGATAAAAGCTAAAGGCACTTGGTGAGCTCCATGGAGTACATTTGGAGTGAGATTTGGAGAGGACACCAACTCAGCTGACCCAGGACTAGATGACAAAATGTTGACCCAATCTATTAAAGAAGACATGGATTCCAACGTGCCCAGTAAACTTTATAGTATTGGGGGAAAGGAGAAATACAAAACAGTTTTGCCATTGTCACCTTCTAGGTCAAAACCACATTTCTCCTTACCTTTGCTCTCTGCTTTAAATGCTTGAGTCTTGCTTTTAGAAATTGCGCAAATGGAATATAAAACTTTCAGGTTTTTCCAAGGTTAAAAAAACGCAAAAAAGTGCTGGAAAAATCACAATGGATACTAGATATGATGACTGCCTTCCAAGAAGCGAACTCCTTTCATTCAGTTACTGAACCAGTTTCCCTTACTTAAAAACAAGTTGTCAAATACTACCTGCTACAGGTCAGCACTTTTGGCTACCAAGGCTTTTCAAAATTCTGCTCAAAACGTTGTATATTTCAAAAGAAAAAAATAAAAATATTTAACGCATTGTCTGTGCCCAGTAAGAAGCTACAGAACTGTCAGATTAGGCTTCAGTGGGAAGATAGGTATGTTAACAGGTAAGGTTAAATCCTCTAAAAGATGAAAAAGCACAGTAGGATTTGCAACAAATATTTGCTTAGTGCCTGGGAGAATTCACAGACATGAATTAGACAAGTAAGATGAACTTCCAATGATACCAGAAAATTAAGTGGAAAATTCATACACTTTACAAAGGAGACAAGCCACTCACTTACAGTCCTGACACAGTTTTTAAATATTTAGGAAGCATCTAACCACATTACTACTGCGTAAACCAAGATACTACCTTTTGACAAAACTATTAAGCATTAAGAACACTTTTGTGAAGCAAGCAGGCAATTCATTATACTTCGTGCTGGCCGAGAAGTTCATCTGAGGTGCATAACAGTCAGTTTTAAAGGTCTAATTAATATTTACTAAAATATCCAAAGTGGAATACTTTCAGTATTCTGTTTGCTTTCCTTACATCCCAACCCCTACCTGCCCTCATCCTGGGCAGGTGATTCAGGGAACTCCTCCTGGATTGGATCCAATTACAGACAAGTCCCAGCTTCCAACCACGCCAGGGCTTGAGAACAGATACAGACATCTAAATCAGCATCCTATACGTTATTATGGTATTGTCACAGACATTCCTCCACTAGCAAAAATACACATGCTTACAGGATTAGGTGGCAGCTGAATGCCAGGGACCAGAAGAGATAAGATTAAAATGTCAGCAGAGCTGAGCAGTTAGAGTTAAGGGATATCCTGTACAAGAATTAGGTAGTTAAAACTCTGTGGGCATTTAGAAAATTCCAATTAGTAATCTTAAAACTTATCATTAGCTGTGTAAATTTTCACATAACAAAATATATGATCAGTAATACAATATAATCACCCAAAATAATAAGTAATTACAAACACAGCTTTCTGAGTAAAGATAATGTTCAATATTCTTTAATGGAATCAACTCAATGGACCTTCATTTTGGTGAACATATATGATTAAACAAATTTATTCCTTCTCGTTGCCTTCTAACAGTTTAAGAACAATGAATAGAAAGGAGTTGTGTTTAAATTCAGAAGATACCTTCCACCTGCTTTATACAGTGAATTTGATTAATATGTCAGGAAGAAATGGTGATTTTAAAACCCATCCTATTTCATTATCACATAAAATAGTTGGAACCTAATGTTATTGTTAAAAGAGCTTTTATGTTAAATCCTCTTTTATGATCAATAAATGAAAGCATGTAATGGATTTACGCACATAATTTATAAAGAAATCCAGGACATGCATGTTACTATATACTCATTCTTAAAAGACAGCAATCTACAAGAGGTTTTTTTTTTTAATGTTTAAATTGGATTATTCTACAAGGTTTTTAGGAAACATTATGGAATTAATCTTTTACAAAATTTCCAGTTCCACTGACAGACATCTGAACAGCCACAGTGACTTCAAAAGCCCGATTTAAACAAAAGTAACAAAACAACATGAGAAATACAGCACCAATGCTAATTAAATACACCAGTTATTTAGTGAAGTTTGCTGATAAAAAACTTCATGCTGTTTCGGGCACAGTGGTTGCAAGCAGTGTGTTTTCTAGCTAGTTGAGTACTTGCATATACAAGTCTACGTGCGCATATGCATACACACATTTTTATATTATCAAGGAGACTCATAGAACATCCTGAGTTGGAAGGGAACAACGAGGATAATCAAGTCCAACTCCTGACTCTACATAAGGCAACCTGAAAGTTAAACCATATATCTAGAGAAACTGTTGAACTTATAAAAAAGAGCAGTGTTTTCAAGCAAGAAGTGGGAAAGAAGTCTTCCTCAGTCCATTCACTGATATGAAATCTGTTGTTTCATGACGAACAGCACCTAGTAGACTTAGATGCGAAATAATATGCATTTCTACCACAGTTAAATAATACACACTTTCTAGGCTCCAGCCAAAACTGATTGTAAATGAAGCATATAGAACAGAGGAAATAAAGAAATTTCCTTCTGGAGCAACTGCATGAAGCTACCCAAGAACTGCAGGTCCAGCACTTTGAGCTAAACCATTAGCTGAATCTTGTCTACAAGGAGTGCCAGGTACCAACGTGAGGTAAATAGTTCACATTCAGATCTATCTCATCTTAAAAACCAACACAGGAGACTGAGAGCTTCACAAGCACAAAGAAGTCCCCAGGAATCACTCACCTTCCAGAAGCTCAAAGCCTCCCCTTCTCCTCTGAAGGCTGCACAGCTCAACACACCAACCTATGAAAACTGCCATTGGCATAAATAGAGGCCAAGAACTTAGGAAGAACAAATTCCTAGCTATATATAGGAATAAAAGCTTGTAAGCTGTAGGACCCCTGGGTCACAATTTCCTCGCAAGTGTCCTCCCAAACTACCCGAGGGCTTGTACTCATTCAGAAGGGTTTCACTTACAAGGCAGGTGTTGCAACACCTGCACTTGGGTTTTTAATTAGTGAAATTAAATTCCTCCAAAAGCACATGCTCCATTTTTTAAACAAAGGCATTAGAGACGAAACAAAAAGAAAGCAATAAACTAATTAATGTGTAAATTAACCTAATTGGTTTGTTCTTACATGGCATAATCAATCACTAAGTGCCACAGCAGAAATTTCTCATTTTATCATATGGTGAAACTAGCCCACCTATAGGAGATTTCTCTGCCTTTGCCAGTATGGTCTTCAACATTTTTTTTTAATGTAAATAACACTTTAAAAAATAATCAGAATATTTAGTTTGACTCAAGCATTGCATTAGTGTTTCTATACTGCCCTCTTATAGAAGAAAATATTCCTCCTCCCTCCTCTCCCCCATAATGTGACCTGCTATGAAAAACTAAATCTAAAAATACTGGCAAACTGAAGCCAGAGGCACATGAAAAAGAGATGTTTGGTTTGTCTGACTATGAAGAACCAAAGCTCAGTTCTCTGAATAATATTTCAGTCTCTCTAAATAATTATTTGTACATCAGCACACAGAAAGAAGTAGCATGCTAAAACTTGAATAACAGCACTGAGTTGTTTGTTGCTTACGATATTTTTGTGTTGATGCAGTGTTACTTGATACAGAAGTGCTTACAAACTATGTCCCATCAGAAGCTTCATTCTCTCTACAATGCTTCATCTCTCTCTTCACTCCCAGGACATCAAGTCTCCTGCTTTTTAACTTTGTTTTGTAGGTTGTCACATTAAAATTAAATGTTTATTTCAGTTGTTTACTCTTTGGCTGTTACATTCTCTATTTTGGGGACTCTGCTTGAATTACCTGAATATTTGGAGTTACTGTAATTGCTTCTATTTTACAATGCCACGCTCCTTTAAGGTTGAGAATAACAAGAGTAGCAGCATTGTGCAAAATTATGCAAGTTTAGAAAAGGTGCATCTCACTGAAAACACATGGCTCATGATTTTAATTTAATGTCTGATGTTGGAACTCTTTTGCACTGCACATCTTAGAATTTTAAACAGTAAATAACAGTAATATTCAGAACACTGTTTCTTTTAACTTAACGGTACTGTTATAACCTGTACCATTAATTTATACAAGGTTGCAACAAACATAATGGCAACACACTTGAAAATGCTGCTTTAAGGAAGTTATTAAAAATTCAGTAACATTATTAAATTATAATAGAATTCCCAGCATTTCTTCTGTGAAACATTAAATGTACATTACTTAAAAGAGTAATTAATATTTTTAGTTATTATTTTTGTAAACTCTTTGTCAGGAGAGCATTGGTAACATGTAGCCCTAATAACTGTCGAAGTGTGTCTTAAAACTTTCTGTCCAAAGCTCCATCTATACTGAGATTAAAACTGGACTTGCCAACCCATTTATTTTCAAGGCACTTAGCAATACCACTCCAGCTTTTGGGATAAGTTGAACTTTGTTTTAAATAAAAGTTGCACAAAATGTCAATTTCTAGCCCGCATTGTTGCCAGATACAGCTTGAAATTTTGATCTAAGCACACCCTATAGATTTTGAAAGCAGAAGACAAAGAACTCAAAAGATATGCCTGTGCACATACAGGCATTTCACAATCTTTGAATTTTAGTATCCCTTGACTTATGACTCCGAATCTTCCATGTTGCTAATGCAAGGCCATCCTCCTGTCTTTGTTTTCAGGGACCTGAAATCCATCAGACACTCACATTACCATACATATTACTGGTCAGGCTGCCGTTCTCTAAATCTGACACACAAAGCATTAGGAACACTTTAGGGTGTGCATGCATCAATAAGGGAAGATGTCACACAACTAGGCATTGGACACTGGCAGAAGAGGAAAGAAGAGAGAATTAATTAGGAGAGGGTAACAGAAGGTTCAACAAAAAAATTGCCTGCTACTACCAGAATTTTGTTCTTTTTTTTTTTTTTTTTTCCTCTTTTTTGGACTTGAGTGGGTTGGGTTTTTTTTTCTTTTTGTGTGTCATTTTTTTAGAAAATGTCTTTGTCTTCTTATGCATTTGAACAAGTAATGAGCCATTTTGAGAAAAACTGTAATAAAAAGAGAGAGAGACAACATGCCTAGGAATAAAGAGGCTTTCTCTGGGCCTGTAATTAGATATGTAATTAATCTGGAGTGTCTCAGCTCTAAGACTAATGTCACAAGTTCAATACAATATACAACAGAGCAGTCTGTGTTCAGAGGTGCTCTATGTGGGTCATTTAGGTGGGGGTCCTTCGTAGGGCCTGCACAGAGGTGTGAATGCCCAGCTCCTGGAGCCATGCCTCTGTTTCCAGGATGGGCCTATGTGAATGCTATCTCATCTTCTCTTTTGTGCCCATTGAAGGGTACTTGACATTTAAAACCTGATAAGGATGGCTGGTAGCAAAGCAGAAGGTTTCTATTTGCACTAAGCTGAATAAACACTGATCGCAATCTTTGCTCAACTGTCTTTTAAACAAAGCCCAGAACGCAAATACTGCTCTGTCCAAAGATGGTAAAAATGACAAAAGTCCTCCTCTCCTCTGTGACATCTCCCAGGACAGACAATCTCATTCTGGTGAATATAGTGAAGGGCACTGGTCAAAAAAGGATAAAGTTCATTTTTTTTCTGACAGGACTGACAAATCTTATATATTTGACAAATATGTGCTGTTTTTTACTTGCTTTATGGGGAGTCGATAGAGAAAGATGAACCAGATACCAAATTACCTCTTAAAAAAATCTTGATGTCACAAAACCACAGGGAAGCTAGTACCATTCACTTAAATCCACAGTTCTTAGGCCCCCAAAAATCAAAATGTCATGCCTTTGAGTCTGCATTTATCCATTTATGGAGATTTTTATGACCTAAGTAAAAAGTTCTTTTATTTGTTAAAATGGCAAGTTGATGTAAAGTGTAGTCAAAGCTTCAGACAGGGATGACAGCACTAAAGACCCATGGCATATTTTTAGTTCTTTCTTTGAGTGGCCAGAAATTGTTCATATTCCTCCAGTGCAATATAGAGGAGTAGAGATATCTGTCCTTGAAATTTTTTATTCCATCTCGTTTCTTTGGTCTCCTAATATCCCTTCTCCCACAGTCTGTGTACCTGCATCTCCCACACTTCAACTCCTGGCAGCAACCTCTCAAAACTAGTACTGAGGTGTTTCCAGAAAGGAAGATTATCTCCCTAC
>JAAGAY010139186.1:0-18920 GCA_011801015.1 Ardeotis arabs
TGGAGAAGAGGAGGCTCCGGGGAGACCTGATAGCGGTCTTCTAGTACCTCAAGGGGGCCTACAAGAAAGATGGGGAGAGGCTGTTCAGTAGGGCCTGTTGTGATAGGACGAGCGGTAATGGTTTTAAAATAGAGGAGGGTAGATTTTGATTGGATATTAAGAAAAAATTTTTACAATGAGGGTTGTAGAAACTGGAACAGGTTGCCCAGAGAGGTGGTGGATGCCCCATCCCTGGAAACATTCAAGGCCAGGTTGGATGAGGTTTTGAGCAACCTGATCTAGTGGGGGATGTCCCTGTTCCTTGCAGGGGGGTTGGACTAGATGACCTTTGAAGGTCCCTTCCAACTGTAACCATTCTATGCTTCTATGATTCTATGATATTGTTTTCCATACTTTCCAGTTTTTGATTCATAATATTTTATTTGCTGTTTTCAGAACTAGACTAATGTTTCTAAAGAACTGCTTGTGATGATTCCTAGATCTTTTTTTTTTAGGAGTTACATCTCTAAATAATGAATTCTAAATTGAGTATTAAGAAATCTATATTTGTAGGGATAAGGGGGTAGCATATTTAGATTTTGTTTTTTCTTTCTTTTTCTCAATTCTATGAGAAACTTACAGCCTCTATTACTCTAGTTTTATGAGTGGGGAGTGAACAAGAGACGGCATAGTCTGGCCCTGAGCAGGGCTAAACTACAACAACTATACTTCCTGGTTGCACAACGGCTTCAACAGACTTGGCACTTGCAAACATTTTATAGCCTTTGGGAACTCTTTATACTCAGCTACATGGCAATAATTTCTTAAGACCTGGTTTCTTTTTCCAAAGGCAGGTTGTGCTTAAAGAAACCCACTTTGAACAGAGACATCTATATTGCTTTTTGTCTTTGCTGTGCTTTGTGTTCATCTCCAGCCTCTTAGGAGATGTGATGCATACTTGGTAACTGCTAGTCCTGTTTGCCTGGGGAACAATTGCTTTTAGGTAACTACATTCAAGAATGTATTCTGCCAGACTACTGCTAGGATATATCACATATCAGTCACTTTTGGAATGAAATGAATGTGTACAGGATTTAAGACATTCAGCATTCTATATAACATTGACTTTAATAACAGGAACAACTATACGTTACTTCCTTAGATAGCTTTTTACACTTCCGGATCTTCACGAAAAGTTGCCAGTGTATACCACTATACCCTGAGATAGGGTCCTCAATTTTCCTGAAGGCTCAGTCCTGAGAAAAGTTATACTCCTCCACTTACATATGCAAGCACTTTGAAATACTTAGTGTGTGACATTAGAGTATGCAGCATAGAAACTACTTTGGTCCAGAAACAGGATAGCAGGGTTTGTCAAGCGTGGCACACAGCTCAAACTATTCTTTCTGTGGGAAAATGGAGGTCTTAACATTAATTGAACCTTAAAAGCTAGGACTGAACCCAGGGCAAAATGCTAAATTTATTTTTGAGGGACAGTACAGTACACAGGGAGTTTAATTCTGGCCAAAATTTTGACTTGAAGCTTTCACTGCACCTCTAGGAGAATCCTTAACTGTTCAATTAAAACATCACACAAACTGAGCATTAAAAAATTAATAACAATGGGCAAATCTGAAACCGGGAAAGGCTGTGCTCTTTTCCAATAGCTCTGTTAGGATTAACAAGTTCTGGTGAAAATATTTTCGTGCCACAAGAGGGAGACACAGGCACGTAAGTTCTTCATTAAAAATGAAGCAAAATCCTTGACATACTGAAAATGACATTTACAAGGAAAGTTGTCTAAGCTATTTGCTCTCTCATCAACACTGTACCAGCTCTGAAACTGAAGAGGCTGGCGTAGAAGAGTTTTTACTCCACACCACAAATTATAGAAAAGAATAAAAAATCAAGGACATTAGAATTTCACTGACGTACAAGGAAGGAAATATACAAGAAAATTATAAGAAACAATCCGAGGAAATAATACAAAAGCTGAACTTCTAAGCTTTTCTCTGAGAAGAAGCGTTTGTCCTAGGAATTTAGGTGTGGAAAACATGAATTAGTTCCCATTAAATTGATTTTACTATTGTATAAACTAGGTTAGTTATTGAACCAGTATTTTATTTTAGCCATAAGGGAGAGTATTTAAAACTGCCATGGTAAGAAAGAATGCTTCTATAACTGTAAGAGAAAAAAAGTTCAGCTAGATGTGTGATGCTGTTAATGTAAGTATCAAAAGTCTTGATTAGTCATTGATACATAAACTTCTATCAATGAAACAACTCACAGTCTTCAAGAATACAGGACCACAGTGTATGGATATCTCTAAAGCTAGTTTGCCTGAAGGCAATGACTTCAAATTCATTTCTCCACCACTTTTGTAGCTGTGCTGCTCTGAGCTGCCAGGCAAATGAAAGTCAAAGAAAATTCTGCATTATTTGTTCTCTCCAGCACTGCATTATATCTCAGTTTTGTTAAATACTTTGCAAAACAGATTAAAAGATGCACTACATACTTTAAAGCATTTGCAAACAAATGTCCATAGCGATACAAACTGAGATAAGAAAACACCAGGGTATTGAACAGTTGTACTGACAGCAACACAGGGATTCATCAATTAATTAAGCACTGGTACTTGACAAGCGTGAACTAGAGAAAGTATTTGTTTGAGCACCTGTTGAAACTCATATCTGTAATTTCTATGATGTAAACTGATTAAAAGAACAAGATAGGCAAGAAAGAAGACTGCAAGGCAGAAAATAGAGAAGGTAAAAAGCAGAACAAGCACTGCTCATGTGAATTACTCTAGAAATTAAGGCAGCCCCTTCCCTGCAGTCACCACATTGACTTTAATAATCTTAACACTCTTATATTCCCCTGTTCTTCAAGAGAGCAATACCCTCTATAAAAATCAGTACAGAGGTAACACTGGACAATATTCAACAATTTTATGTTTGAACACATAACAAAAGAAGTTTGTATTGTATATTATTTCAATACAGAAAACCCCCCCTTCATTTTATAAGTTGATTGCTATAGACCTGTATTTCTTTTAAAGGGGATATAAACTCTGGAGTTATTCAACTTGTTCTCAAAGGTCCTTAACATAATAAGTGGCTCTGCCTTGGAAAAGCATTTGTTAACAGTGAAATAAATTAGCCTCTTGAAATAAATCCTTGCAGATTTTTGAGATATTTCCACATCAGGATTTCTAGTGTTATTGCAAAGTATTTCAAGGAGGCCAGTAATTATTGAAAGCCGAAACTAAGTTGCACAGAGGGCTGAATGAAAATATATGTTTTGTCTTGACAGAAACACATTAAGTGGGAGGGGAGAAAGAAGACAAGCAATGCAGCTCCATCAGTACCAACTTTTTTTTAAAATGGGAACAGTTGGTTTTGAAACCACAGAAACACTTCATTTTGAAATTGAAACCAATGATGGTAAAATAGCGCAATTGCTTCGGTTAATTTAAGTTTTCAAGATCTCCGTTTCTAATGAATATTTTTTCTTCATGAACTTGAAATACTGATGCGATGAGAAAAATTATTTCAGACAAGCTCTACAATGCTTTTGCAAGCATACACTTATTATGCTGTTGTGTTAAACAGAACTTGACAAATAAGGTAGTGCCCTGTGATGCATACAATAAGATTATGTTTATGAAAGCTCTGTAAGAAAGTTTCACTTTCTAAACACTACAGTAGAAACTACCAGTAGTGTCTAGAGTAGTGTAAACAGTACAGTAGAGACACTACAAATGTGTACAATTCAATGGTAATTATAAAGAATCCAAATTTAATATCAGACTGAAAAAGAGAGTGAGAATAGATGGATTATGATCAAAAGCCCCAGGTTTTTCACAATCTAAACTTGAGTATGAGTTTCATAAATGTACCCTGCCTCTAAAAAGAAAAAAAAAAAAACAACCAAAAACCAACTACTTGATTTTATTTTAGAACATTATAATCTGAGAAAAGCCATGAATTTAAATGTGGTTTTGAGGCCTATAACTACATATTACAGATAAATTATATCTGTACTCTCTGATGATCATTCCATTCATTTTATTTTTTTTCTTATTTTACTATCAAGGAACATTCACACTTGCTGCAAATCTTAAGCACAATCTCTGTAAGATGTGACAGAAAGCAGTGAGGAACTGCAAACAGAAAAAAAAAAAAGGTAGCACTTTTTGGAAAAGAGAATTCTCCTAAAAGAGGCAACATCCCCTATGTATAACATCAATCCCATGTTGACCCTAGAAATCTCTTTATTTGCTTATGAAGAACCTAATTTTTTTTTCTTTTTACTGTTTTCCATAGTGGGTTTTTCTTGGTTTCCATAATGTTTTTCTACACCTGTGGATCACCCTTAAATAAATCAGTGGTCCATTTCACCAGAAAAAGCCACTTCATATTCCTTTCTACCTTCCTTCCAATCTACATCAGGTTTACTTCTCACCTAGTAAAATCTCTGAGCCTTTCCCCACTATCAGAAGATGTATGAAGGTAGGCATCCTTCAGCCTACAGTTAGGAGCTGATGACCTATAAGGTCTTATACTGCACCATCAGCATAAGTGGAACTGAATTTCAAGCTATTGCCAAGATGCTACTCAGCGTGTGCTCAGCTGAACACAAGAAATGGATTAGAAAAGCAGAAGCATTTTGAACGCTGAAAAAACCACTACAAAAGCACAGTTTTGAAGGTTGTGCTAACAGGTTTATCATAGCTTTTCTAATGACAGTTGGTGCTCAACTGTACCTGTATTTTAGACCTAAGATTCCAGGCTTCTGCTGTAGATGCCATTTGTTTCCTTCCTCTTCCATTAAGCTTAAAGAAAGTTTTGTAAGGCCTCTTCGAAAAATGTATCTTCAAAATCTGGATCTGAGATAACACAAAACAGAACAAAACATTTACAATGTTTTCTTTCAGCCCAGACCGATGGATTAAATAAATTAAATTATTTTTTCCCAAGTTGTGTCTGTTTTGCCCATGACAGTAATTTGCAAAGGATCTCCCTGTCTTTATGCCAACCTGAGAGGTTTTTCCACCTTATTTCCCCCCACCCCCAGTCCTGATAAGGAAGCGGGAGTGAGAGAGCAGCTGAGTAGGTATCTGGCAGCCAATCAGGGTCAACCAACCACAATCAGTGTCTCATTTGAGAAAAAGATAGCAGCTAAAATCATAGCACAACTGCAGCAAGTTTCTATGTGTCCTTTCTTTTCTCTCAATATATAAATGCATACAGATGCAATGGTAACCCAGATAATACAGTATGGCAACTAACAGTAAATTCCCAGGCTGTGTTGGTATCCACAATGAAATTTTGTGCAGGACTGACCTTACAGATTTTCATAGAATCATAAAATCTTAAGATTGGAAGAGACCTCCAAGATCATCAAGTCCAACTGTCAGCCTAACACCACCATGTCCACTAAAACATGTCCTCAAGTGCCACATTTACACGTTCTTTAAATACCTCCAGGGATGGTGACTCCACCACTTCCTTGGGCAGCCTGTTCCAGTGCCTGATCACTCTTTCAGTAAAGAAGTATTTCCTAATATCCAACCTAAACTCCCCTGCTACAACTTGAGGCCATTTCCTCTTGTCCTACCACTAGTTATTTGGGAGAAGAAACAAGAATTGCCTCCCTAAAACCTCCTTTCAGGTAGTTGTAGAGAGCAATGAGCCTCCTCTTCTCCAGACTAAACAATCCCAGTTCCCTCAGCCACTCTTTGTAAGACTTGTTCTCCAGACCCTTATTGACCAATCAATTTAGAAAGAATTCTTGAAATGTTATTTTGAAAGATAGCATTAAGTGAGTAACTATCTAAAGATAACACATTATCCGAGTAAAAGTTTGCTCAGAAGTTTGATTAATCTAATAACTGGAGGAACACACACCTTCACTGACATGCCAAAACCACCTATAGCTTCTTAGGCACTCTTACCTACCCATATATTGTAGCATAGCCATCATATTTATAACAAAAAGTAACAAAAAAGGTTTTATTACATTAATTAGCATTATATTGAAATATTATTTCTTCCTTTGGGGGCAATTCACACAGCCATTCCTCGATAACATAACTCATGTAACACCAGATGATACGTAGGGATGTGAGTGTGAGAGGCATATGTGAATGGAACACCCAAAAGGGAATACCCAAACAGATCTGCCTGAGAGGGTGTTTGCTCAAACCCTGATAACTGTAAAAAGGAAATGAACAATGATCCAGCTTCATAGGACAAGTATCAGGTGGATGAAATACTAACCAGGAGGTCATCTGGGCTTCTAAGAAAAGGAGTCATCTTGACAAGATTTATTAGAAGCATGAAAATTTGTGATTGCAAGGAGAGACCTGGGAGTGAGAAAGCAGGAAGTCAAATTGTGTCTGACACTGTCAGAAGTCACCTTGATGCCATTGCGACCCTGTCTAGGCCTGACACAACATCTCCTGCAGAGAGTAAACTGTGATCCAACTGGCGGGTTGATAGTATGGGGTACAGTACAGAAGGACCCACAGCTCAGGGTGCATGCAGGAACTCACGGGATGTCATCTCATCAGTGCACAGATTAACAGATTGCAGAAACCCATCTTCAGCAGAGTAACCAAACAGGGAAACTCACACTTCCAGTGAGAGTGGGCATGTGAATAATCACAGAATCATAGCACGCTTTGGGTTGGTAGGAACCTTTAAACATCATGTAGTCCAACCCCGTTGCAAGGAGCGGGGACAGCTTCAACTAGATCAGGTTACTCAGAGCCCTGTCCAACTTGGTCTTGGATGAGTAATCATTCCTATAAGGTGTATATATAGCAGGGGGAAGAAACATGTGTGTAAGATTACAAATTTTTGGCATTACTCTTAAAAAGGGTATTTAGAACCTTGTAAGCATTCATTAACATCTTGTAAGTAGCGAGTGAGGCATATTTGCTGTACTGCTGGCATTGATCCGGAATGAGTTCATTGGTTTCCATTTAACTATATGTCATTAATTAATCAGAAAATCTTTAATTCCTGATTTGGTTTAAACCACATGAATTGGTAATTTTCCTATTATAACTTCCCATATGAAGAGAAGGACCTGAACAGAATTGCTGTACAAGGTCCATATATTATATTATTCACATGTGATTCAGCTGCTCCATGTACATCTCTAAACTGATTTAGTTAAAAGATAACAATGTTTAGGAAACTGGCACTGAGGGATGGATGATGCCAGGCTGAGTCAAGAGACTAGAAAAGGAAATGCTGCAGCATTTTTCACTATTTCTGTGGTCAGGGCAAAATGTTAGACCTTGAGCAGTCTTGGCTAGAATTTTCAGACTCCTTGGCTGCCTTCTGCCTCAGTTCTCTGTGGCACAGTCTTGTCTTGTGACCCAAAGATAACAAGAGTTGTATTCCTTGTAAAGATCAAACAAAACTTGAGCTTGACCTTGACTGCAGATCTCTCTCTCTGTTTGAGCTTCTTACCAGAAGACTGTCACTTCCGAACATCTGCTCATCTGAAGTTTGCCATCTTCAGGACACAGAGCAAAACTCTCAATCTCATAGTCCCAGAAAGGATTTTAAAAAGAAAACAGGTTTCAAGAACAAAAGCAAAACCCAAGGACAGAACAACAGAGTGGGGACAGAAGAAAAAAAAAATATTTCTAGGAAAAATTATTGTCTACTAATAAAAGTCATCAAATACTGCAGATGATTTAGAAATCAGATATTCAGGGCCAGTAAGTGCATTTGTATACAAGTTTAAAATCTAGTACATACTCCATATATAAAAAATCCACTTGAGGTGGAAGAAAGCTGTAGGATGGAGCAGACTCCCGTAATCACTGTGGATACTCCTCCCTCATGGGCTATCACTAGCAGTACTTTTAAATCTGAAGTAGTACTCCAAAGAATCAGCTGAATTCATATCACCCTCTACCTCACAACAGTAAAGGGAAGTGAAACCCCTCAGGCTTACATAGTCAGTAGCAAAATGGTAGCACAGGATTTGAGTGCCCTTTGGCGACAGAGGGGGAAGAGAGGTCTTATCCCTTTATTACTGTGCACAGTGAAACAGCCTATTCATGGATATTAATAAACCTGTTCTCACAATGTCACAATTGACTGGTGGATCCATCACGTGTATCTGTTGCAAGCCCTGCTAATGCAGAAGCTCTGAGTCAGTGTAATTTTGAGCTAACAGGCTGAGACAGTGACTAGAGCCTTACTAATAACTCCCAGTAAACAAACTACTGGTGTAAGGGTAATAGAGCCAGACTTTGATGAAAGGGGTTAGGGATCAACCTAAGAATAATAGCTGAGGCAGCAAATTGGCATCTTTTTAATCATGACCCCAATTACAATTCAAGGAAAATTGCATCCTTTAATACAACACCTGGTGCCAGTTGTGGCCACATTAAATTTCACCCTCAAAGGAGCTGGCAATGACTTCTGGGCTTCATGATGATAGTTATTAATTTCTTGTTTTATGACGAACTTCTGTGAAGTTGAGACAATACAAAGACCTTTTATATTAATATGGGCAGGTAATAAAGGCAGTTCTGCCAGTGAGAATAGAGAATACATTAAGAAACATGGAAAACTTACTGGAGTGTGTTGGTTTAATACACAGTCATGTTCAGAGCTTTCATAAATATGTAGGATATTTTCTTTGGCATATTTAGACACAGAGACACATACAAACACAAGTGACCACTCAACACAAGGACCTCAGGTACTGGTGGATAGTTTTCTTATTTTTTCCTGCATTTTTTAACTTTAATTTTCCTGTGAAAATTACAGATTAATCGCACAAACAGAACTACTCATCACTTACTTAAAGTTTCAAGGGACTGGCCTTCAGCAGAAATCTTATTGCATTTATACATGATACCAATTTAGTCACTATTTTTCAGGCCAAGTTCTACTGCTTAAAGTAAAATAATAGTGATTTTTTTTTTTTTTTGTCAGCTGAGATCCCAAATCCTATACTCTTTTATACACCTAGGAAGGTTTGTTGAAGGCAGCAGGTGCATCATTATGGTGCTTACTGTGTCATGTGCTAGACGTTCTGTGTGTGTGCAAGTGATTTTTGAAAGCACGCAGGCAAATTGTCCAAAAATATGGATGATTAGTGCATGAGGTAGCAAATTTCCTTTAAAATTATATCATAGTTTACAGTTTGTATCACAATTACCTTGAACAAGGTGATGAGAGGCTTTGATTCAGTCTAGTGCCAAAAGCACATACATATATGTATACATCACACTTCACATACACAGGTTTTCAGGAATTTACTCTTCTTTAGCTAGCTATCCAGAAAGTATTATTATATGTGGTTAATGTTTGAATGATATATTATACATACATATTATACCTACATATATTAACATACATGGTACATATTAAAATCTTGTTTAAATCTCACTAAATGTACTGAGCAAAAAGTAATGATAAGGCTAATTAGACACCTAAGAGTTGTGATACTAGATGCTGTCTGGAAAATGTATTAAGACTGTAATTACTGCTGCTTACAGTAAAACACTCAAAAGAAACCAAAGCCTTGTAGGTTCTCAGATAGAACTTACAAATAAGTGAACAAGAAATGTCTCTAGGGAACAAGATGCAGATCCTGAGAGGGCCCAGAAAAAAAGGAACTTTATCAGATTTCAGTTGCTGGCATACAGAATACAGAAAATTTTGTTATATTCAGAAAACTGTATAGATATTTATGCTCTGCCAAGATAAGCTACAGAGATGTACATTTCACATGATTCTACTTTACTCCTTCCTATCCTTTTGATCATCTCTGTGAGTTGTCATGAAGGAAGAAAAACAAGCACGGAAGTCATGGAATGGAAATAAAAAGGTCTTTTTTGTAATTTTTTGTTGATTTTTTTTTTATTTCAGAAGGCACTCTGTTGTTTCTTTGTCTCTGCTAACACTACTCAGAGAATCAGCAGAGGAAAATTGAGCATTTGGAAGGATCAGGGAGAGAGCAGCAAGGAAAGTGGCAAACAGACAAAAGACGAGTGGGTTTAATGAAGCTGATGTGGGAATCAACCTTAGATGGAAGAGGTGGATCCATTCATAACATGGCAGGCTACTCTCTCAAAACCCTATATTCCAGAACGTGGTGGCGAAATCTTGTAGGAAGACACTGATTCCAGCTGACTCATCTCCACCTTAACAGATGGGAGAGGACAATATTCTCAGCAGAGTGGGAGTTTAGAAAGAGAGCATCTACAAGAAAGTCATTAATAGCTCTGCCAATGGGATGAAATTGTACATGTACTATTTCTGATAATTTTGGTGGTTTATGGGATTATTTAGAAAAGCTAAACTTTCTAAAAGTGTTGATTTTGAACTCTAATTTAGTAAGTCTGCTAGTATTTAGCATAAATTCTGCCCATTAACATTTTCTTTGTGTGGTCATTAAGACAGCATAAGCAATAACAAAATGTGAAGCAGAGAGAAGACTATACACAAATGACTAGTGTGTAAGTGGGGTCATGTCATGACAAAGATCATAACAGAGTTGAAAATCTTGTCTAAGTGTGTAATTATAAAGATAGTAACTCCCTCACTTTTCAACCACAATCAGATCAGATAGGGAAGGTACTTTTATTGCAATCACTTTCCCATTTTATTCTCTACCAAAGGTGAAGTGATAAAAAGAGTATGTCATGGATATAGCTGGAGGTGGGAGAAAGACGTGCTTCACGTTAGAATTGTTATTATCATTATTTTACAAATCATAAAGGAGTGTCCACTGTTCCACTCCAAGGGTCCTAAAGAATTATTAATTCACAACTAAAATTAACATTTTTGAGATTCTGCACAGTATGATGAGGAAGATTTTCCAAGGCAAAAAGTTGACACAGCATGGTAATATGTCCATCTTCATAGGACTGGTAGTTTCGCCTTAGCCTATTCAGCCCGATTACTGCTCTCTGGGCACTACTAACATAGATTGAGAGACTTGCACTTAGCCTATTTCTGTAAAAGCAGCTTGAACAACAGAGAAGGAAACATACTGAACACATATTTAACAATGCTGCAGATGGAATTTTTTATAATTATATAAAATCCATGAAGTTGCCCTTGCTAAGGTAATGAACATTGTTTCATCTGTAGTTATACAGCAAACAGGAGAGTCAATAACTCAGAACTGATTAAAAAAAAAAGAGAGCTATTTTGTTTTGCAAAATATTGCTGCCATGCAAAACCCAGGCCAGATATCCCTTATCTTATTTTATTTGGACCTGAAGTTTTGGAGTCTCCCATGCAACTCAACTGTTCTCTGCACAAAATCGGAGAAAACTGAATGTAAACCATGCCTGCTTCTTTATTATCCTCATAGTCACTTGATCCAAGAACTACCAGGAGTGGTATCTCCAACTAGTCATGAAATTGTAAACGCTTTGGACACATTTTTATAGAAGAAAAATTTAAAAGAATTATTTTTAAGATGATCATCTAGTTATTCCTAAGAACATTCACCATCTTCATGGTCTGTACATGTGATAATAGGAATGTACCTCCTCAATAGCTCCAATCATTCAGCTGTTATCATATACTGAAAAAAAAAAAAAAAAAAAAGAAAGATTGTTAATAATTCCACTGAAAGTTGATTAAGTTCTAGGGGAGTGCAATCTGCAAATAGTCTATCAATGGGATAGTTTTCTCTGAGAGACATTCTGGACATTTTTCTGAAGTTATCCACAAATAAAACTTGCACCTTGAGTGTGAGAAAAATTATTTTTAATTTCTCAAACTAATTGAAAGAAATGGAGACTGGAGGACAACTCACCATCTTCACATATTGACAGTTTTTTATGTCGGACTGCAGCATAGTGACAAAAGCAACTTCAGAAAAGGAGAGTCATTCATTTCAGTTTTGAAAATCCTACTTTCATATTTTGATTCAGTAACAACAGCCTGCACACACCATCTGAACCACTGCCTTAATTGCAAGAGGAAGATTTCTGCTGTCACTCATCAAACTTAAAAATTAAAATAAGTCCAGCTTGCCTTCACTGATATCCAAGGGACAAGTTACCACTCCAGCACCATAGGTCCTATGTTCATGTTTTATTACCCAAGAAAAAACAGATCTCGTTCTTTTTGAATAAGTAAAATTTCCTATCTGGATCCATGTAACATCTTTTAGTTACAATTGCCTACAAATAACAAAAACAGCGTTAAAGTTTCTGTTGTGTAAGTATAAACCCCCAGGTTGCTATGTTTCACATTAACTTTTCCCCTTCTTTCTTTAGCATTTTCTCCTGGCTCTCATGTTCTTCTTTTAAACACCCATAACACCACCGTTTCACACTAAATTTCTATTCCTTTAAAAAGAAAAAAAAAAAAGTCTTACTTGTAAGAAGTTAGAAAAACAGCTCCAAGGGCACGGTGATATTATGCAGAAAGGAAGTTTACAGTGACAAACTTTTTAAGAACTCTGATCTTAAAACCTGACCCTTACACAGACAGACATACACACACACAAAAGTTTCCACAAACTTTGAACTCATGTGATCAACTTTATCCCAAGCAGCAGCTTCTCCTTTTCTCATGTACTCTTATTCAAAACTTCCAATCCAATCTACACAGATTTACTTACTGCATGCAAGTTACTTTGCATTTACTTCCTCCTTGTTATCTTTATTGTTTACCACTAGTTCTCCACTCCTACAAACACTTATATATGTGAACGCAGTACATTACTTACATAAGAATTTTCTCCCAGATAACTGTAACCTTTTGAGGACAACATCTTAGGAAAGTAGAAGCAACACCACTAATTATCATTTAATGAAAAATCGATTTTCCATTGGCCTCAATGGTCTTGAAAGTCTTTTCCAGCCTAAATGATTCTATAATTCTATGATTTTATTCTATTATTTCAATAAAAATAGAAGATAAAATCCATGACATTTTTTTGGAATAATATCCTTGTAACTTGCCTTAAAAGTGGACTTTGAAATCTGAAAGTCAAATGTAAATATCTCTTTGATATTATCTTAGATTAAATATTGAATATGTTTTAGAAATTATCATTTTAATAGTTCAGTTAACACTTGATTTTATAGTTGGTTTATGAGAGATATAAATCTTCTCTCAAAAAATCCTCCTGTATTTATGTTCTTCAGGACTTCCTCCCACTATCTTTTTTTAGTCAAGCCCATCTTTATTATTTTACACTCTTCAAATACGGGGCTGAAAGAGGTTAGTGAACTGTGAGTTTCCAATGCTGTTATGCATATGTTGAGTGCATTTTTTAAAACTGTAGAACTATGGTTTGACTTCCCCTGGCTGGCTTCAGTGTTCATGTCTTTCTATAGCAATTAGCACGAAATTCCTGTCTCACACATACAATGTAATGATGTATTCTCTTTTGGGGAACTCTTCTTCTGTCCAAACTGGTCTACACTAGAATTTAAACATCAGCACAGCATATCATATGAGCATATAGTAACATAACTAGTTGGGAAAAATATATACATTCATACATTCTTATTCATATATGACTAACTAGAAATGCCTCCATCAGATTTTCTTATTAAGCTATGGCTAAAACTAGTCATCGTCTAATACAGCACTACATTTAACAATTTAGTCCAAAAAAATTCTACAATATCTACAAATGCTAAGAGTGATTTAGAAGTGACTTATCTGTTATAGCTTGATAAAAAAATCTGCTCAAGTAGGAATTTCTCCATCGACAATGCTGGAATATGTTCCAAGTCAAGAGTTTCCCTATCCAGAAAACTTCACATCTATGTTGAAAAATGCACAGGAACAAGTTTCAGCACTTTGACTTCGTTTATCTTAGGCATCCTGCTTATACAACTAATGCAAATTGCCAGAAAAATTAAAATGATAACATTTGTTTTCCTTAAAGTGACAGACATGAAGAACCAGAATTTGAAAAGTAATATCTGAAATTCTTTTTTACTTCCTCCTTGCTCCAATGTTATGATTATATTTAGTGTTGTATTACTCATATTGGACACATACACTGAATATATTTTACACATAAAGAGAGAAACACTAACTAAAACGTTACTAGTTTTTTTTAATGAGGGGAATGTTGGAACAAATCTCAAACAAAGATAGTAAATTCAAAATAATTTACACACTCTCTTGTCCCCTACCCACAGAGGCTTTCATTTATAGTGTTTCCTTGCTGATCTAGTCAGGGATGTCCCTGCTCCTTGCAGGGGGGTTGGACTAGATGACCTTTGAAGGTCCCTTCCAGCTCTAACCATTCTATGATTCTATGATTCTATAAAATATGGGAAGTAATATTTAATGTCTATAAACAAACATTTAGGTGAATTTGCAGGATCAAACATACACCCCCATCAGGTCTTCTGAGGATATTTTTTAATGAAATGTGAAGTAAACAATACATCTGAAAAAAAAATCATAGCTCCCCTTGTTTTGGTAAAAGCTCTAGGCTGCAAGTAACTTGGAGTTTGGTGCTTACCTCAGGCAAACATCTATGTGTTTGCTTATCTCAAACACAAATAAAAGATGTCACAAATTAAGGGTCAGGTTAGAGGATTTTCACAGCATTCTCACCAAAACCAGACTATCACAGAAGCGCAACTTAGGAGAAAAAGATACCATTGTACCACAGTCACTCTATTAATTAGCAGGAAAAATTAACAAATGTTTCAGCTACTGAGAAATATCAAAGGCTAAAAAAGTATTTTAATCTATAGTCTAATTTCGTCACAGAAAGTATTAAAAAGATTTTAATATCTACAGTAACAGGGGGCTAGTTAAAAATATGGGGGCCAAACTAGTCTGAGGAACAGTTATGCCGCACATTTCTGTTCTGTTAAATGCACACTCTCGAAGGGAGGAGAAAAATGGTCAAACTTCCCAATCTTCAGCACAGAGGATCTTTAAATGGAAGATGAACCTATAAGATAATGAGAGGAACATTTTGGAAGTCTGGACAGTAGGACCAGAGTGGGTCAGTGTATAATGAATTTGCTGAGAACCATGCACTTGGGAAGTTTGGAAAAGAGACTTGAAATACACTAAAATCAATGGCAATCAAGAATTAGAAAATACTCCTTCGTACAACAGCCAAAGCATCTGTCTGCTTTCTAGAACATTTGCATGAAGAGTTTTGCATTGATGGTGTTTATGTGCTCAGTGTTTTCTTCCACAAAGCTTGTTCAAAAATCATGTTGTGTAGCATTATTAAAGTTCTGGTGAAGTGCTGGCTATGACCAAATGACCACTGACATAACACTCAGTGGAAATAATTGTGGAGGGGAAAAACTCAACCTTCTGAGTAATGCTACTAGGAATGACCAACAGAATAAGACACATGCACGCTATTGGCAGAAGGGAACTAGTCTGATAGCATCTCTTCTAACCTTCAACAACCAAAACTCCCAGCTTTCTGCAGATTTATACTGTGGGCGTCAGTGTTGGCATATATCGCTCTGATTACCCTGTGTCACGTGCAATAGTGACTGTCCTGAAGTCACAGATAGGAACAACAGTAAGAGGCCTCCCTGCATAATGAGCGCAATATACTAACAACCACATAATTAGGGTATTAGAAGTCAATAAAAAAGAGAGGGTGGAATTTTAAGTGAAAATCTGTATTAGATAAAAGTTCCTTAAGGGACATTTAAAAGTAACAGTGATAGCAGCTGCAGAAATAGATGAACAGAAAACACCAAGCAATAATAAGTGAGTAAAATGAAAGGGTGAGAAACAAGAAGAAGAGTAAGTATTGTAATGAAGTAAAAACATGCTCATGCACCAGTGAAATATAAAAATGAAAAACAGGAATAAATGTAAATCAATTGTGAATTTTGCTTTTACAAAGGACATGGGAGAAAGCAAGAACTACCACTATAATAGAGATTAACATTTAAACTCCATGTGCTTGCTTATACATGGTGCACATCTCTTGAAATGGAATTAAAGAGAACTTTATTTGTAAAGTAGGCATACTGATTTTTGGTTTGTTTGGGTTTTTTTTAAGGTAAGATACAATAAATTATTGATACAAATAAATAACACTGTGCAACTCAGGTACATGCACATGTAAAGGTGAATAGAAGCTGCAAAGATTAAGCTTTGAATTCAAAAGTGGATTCACTGATCAACATAAAGCACACATATACAAATGTCATTAAAATGACTCCTAAATTTGTTTAGGAAAAGCCCATATTTTAAAACTGTGAGATAAACAAACAGTCCAGCCTGCTTTATTATTTCTGTTCTCCTCTGATGTTCCTGTAGAATTTTTGTTGCAGTGAACTAGAGCATTTCTGTGAAAGCAACTGACAGCTTCTGAAATGTCTAAGCTTTTGTGGGAGTTGGAGAGACAAGGAAGTGAAATGCTACTCTGGGAGAAAATGGCTCTTTGTTAGCAGCAGATTGGATTCTTACCCTCACTACCTGTACTAAACTGTGCAAAACAAAACCTCAAAACTGTGAATCAGATTCTCCAGCCTGTTACAGCTACTCCAGAACTGCTTCTCAAAAATCCCAAAAGAGGTAACATTTTGTAAGTGGGGAAAGAAATATAATCATTCTTTCCAGTTTCTTTAAAATAAAGTTGCCGAAGCTACATCAACTTACAAAGCCACCCTAGGATCGTAGGACAAGAAGTACAATAATCTCCACAGTTGCCCAGGAATCAAGGTGTTAGAGATCAGAACCAGGAATTGTCAAGTTGTTACCTGAAGACAGAAGAAAGTAGCAGAAATGCTTTGATATAAATCCTCTTTCTTGCTGATGGGAAATTACCCCTATATAGCCCAGAAAACAAAACCACTGATAATTGAATGGACTTGGACATAGAGTCCTGGTTTTATCTTCACCGATTTCAAAATAGAAGTCCAGAATTATACAACCAGAATCATAGATGGAATCAAATTGGCATTCTTGCATTCTCTAACTGAAGCAACACATCTTGTAACATTAACCATATAGGAGTTCTTCCTTTTCTGACAGGCACGTTATTTCCTTTTTTTGGGGAGCTGGCAATACTTTATGGAAATGGAGTAATGGAAAGGTCAAATAAATGACAAGATTTTCTGAATCTTCAATTTCATTTATCTAGCTGTCCAAAATACTAGTTGGATAAATTAATTAGACATTAAAAATTCCATTTAGTCATTAAAAATATTAAATAAAAATTAAATTTACTACAGGAGATAAAGTGTTCTATTTCTTGTGGCTAAAATTAAAACAAAACCTCCTTCACAGTCTCTAATTATTCATGCTTTACAAGGAGGAAGGAGAAATTAATCCTTTTGCTTACCTATCTGGCAGGAGAATCACTTTATTGCCAGACTTTCTCAGTCACAGAGATGGGAGAAGTATCTGTACAAGCCCTTCTTTTCTAAGTATGCACTTTGAATAAGTCTTCTCAAATATGACCTCCACTCTCCCTCCTCAAAGGCTGATGGTTCCATTGCTAGCTTAAAATAGAGAAGCTATTATCTCACCTTTACTGCCAAAGAGGGGTAAAAAACACCAACACCTCTGACTGTGTCCCTGAGAGACCATGAAGCAGACAGAAAAATGAGGACAATAAATATATGGCTGGCCATTCCTTCCCCCTCACAGCTACATAATCTTACTTCAGTTAGCTCTACAGTTTCAGATATTATCAAAAAGCCAAAGAACAGATACCCCTCCTATTATTTTTCCCCATTGCACCATGAAAGAAGGCAACTTTTTCAAAGCAAAACAGATTTAATACAGTAAAGAAAGTACAATTTTATTCCACTTTTTCCTGAAAAATTTTCTGCTTGCCTGGTGAACCAGTGGAACTCAGCCCTTCTGGGCTGTTATTTTGCTAATTTATGGCACATTTATGTGAGTTGCTTATGGAAGGTGGTGTAGAGATGTATATTTTCTTCTCTAAGACAAATTCTTCTCTGGCTTGTAATTCTGAATTGTTTTACTTAGTGAAATATCATATAGAATCCCTTTGTTCAGTTTACTAATCAAGTGCTCTGAGGTTCCTGATTTGAGGTTGAGATGCAAACTTGGGCAAGTCTTTCATATTGTGTTTTTGAGAATCAAATATTTATTTCTTCTACACTTATGTACAAATTATTGATTATGGTTCAAGGATCACTGTGATCAGAAGCTTAGAGTAGAACAGAAGAGTCAAATATAGAACTAGCATGACGTCTACCTGCTCTTAAAATTACTACACATATATATCAAGATTGCATACAGCTTAAAGTTAACTTTACGTGCCATTGTATGTTGTAACAAGCTCAGAAACTTTTCCTGAAAGATTTCTTAAGATGCTTAGTGTATGGCATGGCCAGAAAATAAGAAAAAAAAAAACCAAACAAAAAACAAAAAACCAAACCCTAATTTGTAAAAGATAATAGACTCCAAGTGAATAGAGTTCCTTCTTTACTAAAGTCAGATAGAAACTAAATACTGGGTGTTCATCAGCAATCTAAAAGATTCCATCATCAGCCTTCCTAGTCAGTCAAACACTGATAGAGTTGTCATGCAGGTTGAGGTTGCAGAGAACTGCAGTCTGAAAAAGCATTTTGGATAATTTGTGTTCAAGCTGTGTGTACACAGCTGGTGTATACAGCTTGAACAAGAAAGCTTCATTAAAAATATGATTCTTTTCACCTAATTGCTTTCTTGTGCTTCTATCTGTAATATACAGGACAAGTTATTTCAGCATATCAGGTTATTCATTAGATGTTTGCATTCTACAGAAGCCTGGCAATTGTTTGCAATTGCAAGTTAATTGCAGAACTACCATTAGTAGCTCCTCAAACCTCTTCCATACATGATGCTACTAAGTTTCCAAGCTGGTTGTGCATAAAGAAGAGACTGAACAACTTTCCACATTGTGGATAGTATCCTCTCAGAGACAAATTCTCCAGTACAAAAAAAAAAAAAAAAAAAAAAAAA
>JAAGAY010139187.1:0-39113 GCA_011801015.1 Ardeotis arabs
CCACTGTCCATGTCACCGACAAAGATGTTGAACAGGGCCGGGCCCAACACGGACCCCTGAGGGACGCCACTCGTGACCGGTCTCCACTTGGACATTGAGCCGTTGACCACCACTCTCTGAGTGCGGCCATCCAGCCAACTCCTTATCCACCGAGTGGTCCATCCATCAAAGCCATGCCTCTCTAGTTTAGAGAGAAGAATGTCGTGCGGGACAGTGTCAAAAGCTTTGCACAAGTCCAGGTAGATGACATCCGTTGCTCGTCCCTTGTCCATCGATGCTGTGACCCTGTCATAGAAGGCCACCAAATTGGTCAGGCACGATCTGCCCTTGGTGAAGCCATGTTGGCTGTCACCAATCACAGAGTTTGTCTCCTGTTTCAAAGTAGGTGAGGAAATCTTTAGGGTGCTATTTTGCTCCACACTTCAGAAACAACACGGCAAACAAGGTAGAATGTCCTTTCACTTTGAGCCAAAGTTTCTCTGTTTCTCTAGCTGCATTCTTAAGGAGTAACCTGTTCTCCTATAGCCTGAGAAAAGATGTGTCCTCATATTCTGTAACCTGACCTAGAAGGGATGCTCCTGGGAACTTTTTCTGGCTTTGTGATGTTGGTTATTTTAACTGCGTGAGAGAAGAGGCATCCCTTGAAAGAATGGGAGATGGGCTTCAAAACACTTTGTCTTATTACAACAGAGACAATAGTCTGAAGTTTCTGTCTCCCAGGTGAATGTCTTAACCATACAGTTATAAAGTAGACAAATATCATCTTGTCTGGTGAATAATTATCATAAGTAGAATAGCTTTTAACAGAAAAGGCTGTTAATGAGGAAGTATATGATTCCTAGTCTGACAGTTAAGGGCATTTCAGAAATCTAAGCATCACTTGCTTTAAGTCAGATAAAGTGTAAATTTGAAAACATGAGTAATGCCTACAAAGAAAATTATTTTATTTGCAGTCAGACTTAAGACACTCTGATCTAAATGTTTTATAGGAATGTCCTCTGTTCTTGCTATATATTTCCATAAGGCAGTGCTTTTTGCTAGTAAAATTACATTGCAAGTGATCCCATCTGTGTAAAAGCCATATATTTGGTCATAAATAACAATAAGACTGCCAAAGAAAATGTAGAAGAAAAGTTATATTATGGCTTATACCACAATATAACAAGTATATTGGCATTATTTGTTTAGGAATTTTATTCAACAGTCAGTCTAATTTTATCCTACAGAAACTATTACAGCAGATGTGCAAGACACAATTTCAACCTGACTCTAAGATCCTAGGTTAGCATTTAGAAAAGCCATGTTTGAGCTTTTGGAGGGAATATCTTGATCCAAAATAACCAATGTTTAAGAAGCAATAACACCATTAAGGTGTTCCTTTTTCTGCTATTATTTGCAGAGCTAGAGAGCCAGCTCTCCTACTGTAACTGTGGAGCTAAATCAGCACAAAATTGGTACCTGCTTCCACTGGGTGGCAGCCCAAGCTCTTCTCAAACCCCAAAGCGATGTCTTTTTCATTAGCTGAACAAAACAGCATGACCCTTGTATCTCAGAGCTTTGTAAAGCTCGTGGGACTTTTCCATACATCTAGTGAGTCAGGTGTTGGCTTCTTCATCTTCAGGGACTCTCTGATTACCCATAGCAAGATGGTCTCTCTTCTGCTAATGACACTTCAAAATGCAATTCTCATATTGTGTTTTAATTAGATTACAATTAGTTCAAGCAAACTGTGATTTAAAATGAGAATTCCTGAAATGAATACCTTCACCGTGAACACTCTCTACCCACAGAACTCATTGGAGACATCTAATAGGTTTAAGAAGCCTATCTGGAAATTAAGAGGAAAACAATGTACTGTGTCGCTCATAGCCTTATATTTTAAAGCATGCGCAAGCACCACAGAAGAAAGTGAATCTTTACAGTAATGAGAGATAGCACTTTTGATCCTCTCTTCTAGGAAGCTCATGCCTGTGGATGCAGTCATTACTGTAGTCTGTTCAGCTACGGTCTTTCTAAGTCTCATAAGCAGGGTCAGTGCTTGGATGGGGAGTACACCCCATCCAAGCAGGAGACGGACCAGTGTGCCTCTCCTGCTCTGCCTCCTGTGACACTGGTGAGGGACGCACTGCTAGGATTCTTTCCTTCCAGCCAGAGAGAAACAAATGTCACAACTACTTTGGGTGTCAGGGGTCCCATGGTCTTTTCAGGATGGTAAAGAGAGATTGCAGTGTCCTGGCTGTGCTGCATAAAAAAATAGATTTCCTTTAGGTACCTGAAGTCTTTCTGTACTTTCTGCTGGACACAGTTTCTCTTTCTTCTCTTTCTGGTAATTTTAATGGATTTTACAAAGAGTTACTTGGCCTTACAGCCTATACCACATTTTAGTCACTGTTTTATCACAAAACAGCATAATACAAGAAAAATTTTACAGGACTTTCATGTACAAGCAATATTCCTTTTAATAGAAGTCTGTTAGTTTAATCTAAGATATGTAACCTTGGGGTTTTCAGGCCTTTTCATAGACTCCTTTAGGAAAGATTGCACTGCTTGGTTCCAGAGGATAAATAAGATAAGGGACCGTGTTTATGCACCGGCCTGGTAAACTGTGTGTCACTGAAATAAGATGCTAGCTTTAGAGTTTGCTCTGGTTTGATCTCAGAACTGTGAATCAGTGTGGCAGCTGCTTCAGAGCTGTGTCAGGGATAGAGAGGTATTGTACACCACTTCTCAAGGTCTTTTCCATCTCAAACTCAGCACCTAAGAGATTTACAGAATCAAACCCAGGTAACAGTAACCTAGTAGGGAAAAGGGTAATCTCTGAAGAACCTAACTGCATCTTAATCTAGAACATTTATACTAAGGTTAGTGACTCTGTTTGAGAATGTAAGAGTCCTTGAAATGTTTTCAGTAGAGCTTACTTGGAGATTTCCACTGAAACAGGTGTTTCATATCAGAAACATAAATGAAAAAGAAAGCTAACTTTAGTTTCACAGGATGAAGATTCAGTTGCGAAATAAAGACGTTTCTCATACAGTTGTCCTCAGGAGGGATTCTTTCATTGCAGCCAGGCTGCAATGAAAACATCCTCTTGCACTAGTTTCTTTCTTGCTGTTAACAGATGGGAAGTATCAAAGTCTTCTGTATCACTTTTAATGTAGGCTGCCTCAGAGAACAATGGCTCTGATGTAGGTGACGGCTCTGCAAGGTGATGTAGCTGACTGTAGCCTACCAGGAAAGGCAGACCTCTTCACTCCCTCCTTAACTGCACAGGAGATTTCTTGTACCCAAAAGAGGGATATGTTGTTCCTAATTCCTAGGAGTGATACCATGAACTGTGGAAAAACTCCAGCCAGTGCAACCTACATTTCTCTAGCAACAGGGATGACCATGGATCAGTGGTGGCTGCACTAGATCCCTACTGCAGATGCAGAACCTCATTTAGCAGCTTTTACTCAGCTTTGCACAGTTATCTGGGGGTTTATGATCACATTTGTGATGGTGACTGCTGACAGTATTTTTAGGGAACAGAATCTCGAACAACAGGAGGATTGTGCAGGAGTTTTCCTTAAAAGTGAGACCTAGACTGTAATATTTGCTTCTAAGAAAAAGGAGAGTGGACACGGACTTCAGCCTTATGTCCAGATATTTCAGCTACACGTGACACGTCTTCCACCCAGACAAGTCACTTAATACCTGCAATGAAGTAATGCAGCACACCGAGGGGAAGAATAACTTTTCTGTGCCTGTTGCTTTGTGATGTGGTGTGCTGCCAAAGAGTCTTCTAGTCTTCTGTGGAAACCAGCTGTACAACCTGGTCTCTGCCTGCATGTAAGTGGGTCCCTGTCCCTCAACTACTTTATTAAAGAGGGCTGTTAGAGTTCATTTTTTTTAAGTGCTTCACAATTACTACCTGACAGATGCCTAAATATGGAGCATGGTTAGTATAATAGTGTAACTAAAAGGACCTTAACAGAACCAGTTTTGCTTTAAAAATCTCTCTCTCAGCACTCTCTGTTTTAATGTTCCTATCTTCCTTCCATTTAATCCTCATCTCATACCTTTTGTTTCTTTTCATTGGCTCTTCTGGACAACTGATTTTGGGAAAGACTTTTTATATATCTCTCTTTCCCTCGCTGTTTACTAGATACCGTCATCTTTTAAAGAGCAGCCACTCCCTCCCTCAGCTAAGTACTATCTTGGCAGGCAACTAGGGAGGAGGAGTCTTCTTTAAAAGCCTTTGAAATTGTGTTGTTAAAAAAAAAATATAAATAAAGCAACAAACCTTTTAAACGGGCTTTGAACAATCATCTCTTTCATTCCCTTGTAGCTTATTGTGCCTTTGGCTTTTTTTTTATTATTTAGTGCACACACAAAAAAAAAAAAATCCAAATATTTTATGTTAAGCCATTGAGAGTTTATTTGGGTTGAAAATAAATGTGGTATTCGCAGTTGGGACTGTGAGCACATGCAGAGTTGCCTGGCAGAGGCAACCTATAGGAGACACATCAGAAGGCCAGAATAAGCTTCAGTGAAAGAACAGAACAAAAGCATCAGCAGCATTTGTTTCTGGCTAAGTACTTTTGCATAAGCCTGACTACTAGCCCAGCTTTTATCTGTTTCAAATTCACCTGAGTCCCCCCCTCCCTCTCCACAGCACCACTCCCAACTGTAACTTAAGGTAATTACACAGAAAAGGAGGAAGCATGGGATTTTTTAAATCTTGGTTTTAGGTTTTTTTTTTTAAACCACCTGATGGGAACATGTAATTGGTTGATACCCAAAATTGCTCCTGGGGTTGTTAGACACCTAACTAAATGTTTTTTGTATTGCCTACCTGGATTTTTTTTTTTTGTGCATTTAGATTTGTTTTTTCAAGTGCTGGGTGTATTTTGTGAACAGCTAGTAAAAGTATTTTTTCTTTCTTTCTTTTTTTTTTACCCTCTTCCTCTTTTGTTTGCCAACCCTGCCTGTCGTCCGCAGAGAATTCTGCAGCAGGCTGGTGATTGCAGCTAGGGCTCCTCTGTGTGCATAATTAGTATCAACCTTGCCTGGTCTCATTTCCCTGGTGGGGATGTCTGGGAGAGAGAGGAGTCTTTGCCATTAAATGCACTATCAGGTTCACATTTTAGCTCCCATGTGACCTACATTTGGTGAATCAACATCAAAACTTCAACTCTCTAAACCTCTTTCTCCATGAGACTGATGTATATGGTAATTTTTGAAAAGCACACATAAGGACTGCTGTTGGTGTTGCTAAAGAATTAATAGATTGCAAGAGATAGGAGGAGATTCTGAGAATTTCAGCTTGATTTTGCTGTCTCAGTTTTGAAACTCATCAATAAAACAATCTGATACTCCTTGTTATGTTCAATGGAGCCACTGACAGTCCAGATCTCACAAAATCAAGGGAGAGATGTCCATCTCCAATCAGGCTCCAAAGGAAGGACAGTGCCTAATGAGTACCCTTCAATGAGTATGATTTTAGTTATGGGACATGGAATGTCAAGTTGCAAAAGACAAAAAGAGCTTCTAGCACATGTAATCTCAGGTGCATCAAAGCCACCAGAACAGAAATGTACTCACAGCATGAAAAAAAGAGAACATGAAACTGTCTCCATAACACAGTGACATTGCCACTTTTTTTCTGGTTTTGCAATGGTATTGCTAATTTAACCAAAAAAGTAGGCTTGTCTCTTCCTCATATGACAATATGGAAAAGAAGTATGATCTGAACACAACTGTAAATGATAGACTCCTTTAACTCTGATAGTTTGGTAGACTTCCCTGTTAAAGCAAGGTGTACCTTTCAGAATCTAGTTACAGGATCAGTAAGAGAGAGGAGAAAATCAGTCAGATATTCGGACTTAAGATGCTTAATGTTCTGTAGACCATGCTTTTGCATGCAGCTTTCTGCATGCTGCTACTGACCAATTCAAAAATAGGTACTACAGCTCAGAAAAGTTTTAAGAGAAAGACCTAACTGACATCTTCCCAGTCTATAAAACACGGATTATAAACTTTCTGACCTCATGGTGATGCTGTGAAGATAACCACCTACTGTATACCGCAGTATTTTAGTATGCAGGGGATGTGTTCCTGAGAGACAGATAATTAAGTGGAGTAGTGAGGTTATTGGGAAAGAGAATGAATGTATGTATGCTGTTCTATAATATATTACTAATTTTAATGAGATGAGAAGACCTTATAATGTAAACTTGGAACAAAAAGAAAACAAATGTACAAAGAACAGTGGACAACTTCCTATAGGCTCCAGTGCTAGACTCTACGTTAAAAAGCAAGAGCAACTGTTGTAGTATCTTCAGCTATTACAGAGAATTGAAGGTTCACTTGATCTCTGTAAGTGATTACTTTTGGAGAATGGTACTGCTTGACAAGGCACAACTGTAGGCTCTGACCAAAGATTGGGTGTTTGTTGGGTACTGAGAAACAATTACATTTGTTTTAAAAATCCTGAGGGATACTTACACAATTCTACTTGCAAGATCATTCACCACTCATGTTTTAAAGGCATTATTTTCAAGTATTGATAAAAGTAATATAGCTAAGTAGTTTAAAATTTTGTGTATTTCTATAAAACTTGTACATTTTAAAAAGTGATACTTTTGTCATCGAATTATTGGTCAGGAATCATTCCATTCTCAAAGTGTATCAGCAGTTGAATGTCCTTTATGTCATACCTGGAATGATCCTTATTCATTGAATAAAGATTTAGAAGAACCTACGTCACAAACCTGTAAAAGCTTATCAAGGTATTTCATTTGGGATGAAACCAGAATATACGCTTATGCTGCAGAACCAGACCTCACAAAAGGAAAAGCAGACTGTGTTTATTTTACAACATAATGTCACCATGTCCTATGTTGTCCTCTCAAAAACATACATGACAGGTGTTTTATAACACCTGTCTTTTAGACCTTTGTAAGCATAAGAAAAAATATTTACTAGGAAATCGTAAAAAAAGGCATGCATGGCAGGGGCTGCCATGTAGATAAGAAAGAAGGACGGTTTGGATTAGGTGGCAGAAACAGGATTCCAATGCTGATCTGACAGTTAAAGAATGAAATGACAAAGAGATCAATAAGAATAATTTTGCATCTTTCCATATCTGGAAATAGTTTTTGTCTATAATTTATTCTAAGTGTAAAGAAAAGCATTGGAGTATCTTAGTGAGAGTGAAGGCAAGCAGCCAGTACTGGAAGTGCTGGGTCTATATGGTACTTGTCTTCCTATAGAGAGCTGAAGAAGACATTTCTGCTTCTCTGAGAACGTGTGGCTTTGTGAGTAGTAGGGTAAGAGTTTTCAAATAATAGACAGGTTTAAAATAATGAAAGTGGGTGGAGAGGGTTTATGATTTTAGGAATACTTGAAATTACTGAACTGAAATGCAAAATCTAAAGTTCCTCTGGTTTTTAGAGCAATTCCAAATCACTTTAAGACCTCAGTTTTATAATAAGGCAAAGTTATAAAGCTGGGTCAGAATCTCCACTTTGAGTTTTGGAAATACTGAACGCTTGAAACTTGTGTATGGCTTTTATAACTGAGGCCTACTTCTTTGACGAACCAAAGCAAAAGACTTCTGACAGATGTTTTGAATTTTGCTGGGTGAGAAGTAGGGTAAACCACTGAGTTTCCTTTTCTGTTTCTGTGATGGGTATGGAAGACTCTGAACTAGTTTCTGCTGCTTAACCTGGCTCCAGAGTTCCAAATCTAGATCTTACACTAGTTCTAGATGTTCCTTTCAGATCCTTTCTGGAACAAAACAAATGTTTTAGCACGGAAAATATCATGCAAGTACTAGAGCAAGTGCATCCAATAGACTAAGCAAGACTGAAGTTCTGCTTAGAGATGATAAAGCAAATATAGCTTACTGTTAATTCAGAGAAGAAGTAACACCCGCCTCCTCCTCCTCCTATGCACACACACACACACGACTTGTTTACAAAAGTGCCTTGTAGTGACTGCTGGTGGTGTCACTCCGTCCCATGCCCCAGAGCTATCACCGGGCCTCATGGGAGATGTGACTACAGCATCAGACATGGGACTGTTTGTTCACTCACTTTCTGTGAAGAGAGTTTTGAACTGTGTTTTGAATAGACAGCATTTTCTTTGTGTGGTTGGTAAATAACACAGAGCAAAGTTAGTCAGCAAGTTGCATAGCTTCTGCATTCTGATTCTTTGGAGCCCTTTTGTACCAAGCTTGACAGGATGTTTTTAACAGAATGTGACCTCACTGGGATACCAGAGGTAAGGAAAAAGTTATTTGTGCTGTTGTGGAATATTTTGCACAGAACTGACCAAAAGTACTGCTTTAAAATGCCTCTTGGAAAGGAGATGGTTTCACAGTGATCCAGTCAACAAGTTGTTCAGTGAAAATCAGTGTCTTTCAATCTTTCGTAAGTTATAGGAAGTCTTAACAAGATTTTCTGTTTCCCACTTACGGAAAAAGACGCTGATTTGCAAATCTCAGAACTGTTATATACTTGCTCTAATGCATTGAGCAAAGGCCCAGTTCTAGTGACAGAACATCAAAATGTTTTCTTTCTAACACAGAACAGAATAAGCAGATCAGATCCAGTTGTTCATCCAAGTCCTAGAAGCAGCAGTGTGAGAATCGGAGTGGTGGCAAACCCAGCAAGACCAGGCGACAGCGACCTTCTGGACACACGTACTCAGTCACTGGTAAAGGTAAGAAGGAAAAAAGAAACAAACCAGTATCAGCACATTTTCTGGGTAAGACCACGTGTGGGTTTTCATCACAGGCATTAAAATGGGGACCGGCGCTTGTAGTTTGCTGGGATGCAGAGCAGAGGGGACTGCGCAGGCACCCCCTCCCCTCCTTCTGCTGACCAGGGCTGGGGAAAGGGGCCACGGGTGGTGGAGTGATCCGGCACCCTCCTACCATGATGCGGGAGAGCCCTGCTTAACAGTAGCTCTTTGGGGCCTCTTCAGTGCCCTGCTCCCTGTTCTGAGCACCAGTGGCCTCAGGATGCAGTGAGGAAAGGTTCAGCCATGGTAACAGAAGGGACAAAAAGCTGAGTGTTTGAAAAGTAAGGGGAAGACGATTTAAAAAAAAAAGTCACACAGATGTAGTTCAAATATTTATTTATACAGTGTAGAAATATGATAGATTCATGCTGAGTGATCTGAATGATTTGTTTATATTCAGGATGTAAAGAGGTTTTTGTGAAAAGTGAAAGAAAAATGCGTTATTACACAAAATAGCTTCATGAATAATAAGCACTTAGCTGTTCTGAGATTGAATTAACAATATGTGATTGGCTTTACTATGTATACCAAAAGAATAACAAAACTTCATTGTTTTTGTGGCCAACAATTACTGATTTTTTCCACTCAGTACAGGTGACTTACCAAAACAAAACAAGAAAAAAAATTGTTTGGAGTCACTTATAGAGCAGTGAGAGGAAACAAAGTTCTCGTGATATGTGAAGTCATTATTCATACCTGAAGACTTGCATAACAAAGAAATCTAAAAATAGGCTTTTAAAATTGGAAAGTTTTGAGTGCTGCTGACAATGAAAGTGTTCTTTGGTAAATGAAAATGGAAAAGTTTGCTCATTAACTTATGACTAGAGTTGCTTTTTACTGTAAGGCACATAAAGAACGAGATTTGTTTTTTCTGGTGATCAGTTAGAAAGTGGATGGGTTGAACTTCATCTAGTAGTATAAAAGATGTGGTGAGCATGTCATTGCTCTCAATAAGACAGGGTAATGACTTTGGTTTGACAAAGCATTTGCAGTGATACTTTTATAATTGTCAAACTTGCTACTGTACTTTGATCCATGGGCGTGTGGTAGATAGGCTGCCAGCTCTGTCCTAATTAGAGCAAATATTTCTTCTGAAAAGACTTCTAGAGACAAGCATGTTCTCTGAAGCAGAAGTCTGTCAAATGAAGTGATTGAAGATGATGACTTTATATTCACAACTTCAGTATTTGTGTTGCAGTAGTACTTCTGGTCCTCATCATGGGTCGGATGCTGGTTATTGTACAATATAAAAGTAGATTTTATATACCAAGCAGTTTATAATGCAAACATGAGACAGCAGTTGCATAAAACAAATATGATAAATTATTCAGTCATAAAAAATACACCCAAAGTGTTAAGATGGAGTTTTCTGATTTTAATATCTTCCTACAGCTGTATATGTACCGCTAGAGTTTTATTTTAACTGGTGATTTTTCACAGTGTCTCACCCACTACAGATAAACTGCCACAAGTGGTTGGAAGCTTGATTGCTTTTTGACCTTCAGTCAGGGAGAAGCTGGTGAGGGGGATACGGTTTACTTTATCCCTGAATTTGAACAAGAGAGTGCAAAAGTTCAATAAAAATGTGCTGTTTAGCTTTGATGACAGCTGTGGTAGATAGACCAGTAGAGGTCAGTACAGAGTGCTGAAATGGGAGCCGAGTGCCAAGGCTTTGTGCATTTACGCTCTGTACTTCCCATCTTTAACTTTCCCGTTAGAGTGTGGTTAAAGGGCTTACAGTGGCTTACAGTCAGTATTCCTATCCTCTTGAAAAGAAACAGTAAGAATACTTGGGATAATATGATAAGGACAGACTACTTAAACAGAGTAATTTAAGCAACAACATGCATTTTGTAGCATGTTATATCTTGCAGGAAACCTTATTTTGTGGAATAGTGATTGAAAACAACGTGTAATACTTATTACATATTTTGCAGTGACAAATGCATCTACCTAGTAGTTGTGTAGTAAAAATTAGGAAAAAGAGGACAATTTTTAGGAACCAAATTTTCAGACACTTAAAGTAAAAAAAGAATTTTTCTCATTATAGGTAACAAGTTTGGATAATTATCATTAAGTGTGGTTTTAGAAGTCTTTTGTGTATATACACAGAAAGAGAGAGAGAGAGAGGGAGAGGCAGACTCTGTATATAAAGTTGAATTATCTTTTGTTTCACTTTTTAAAACCATTGTTTGCTCGTGGTTTCCTTTTGTGATTTAAAGCAAGGAAAAGAATCACCGTGTATAGTCTGTGCATGAAAAGATCCTTCAATATATATTAGCTGCAAAAGCTCATCTCTGAAAAGCTTCTATTCAAGCTGCTTTCTGTGGATCTAGAAAGAGCAATCTGTTTGTCCCCATTCTGGTTCCTTGCACTTTAACTAAGTACTTTGAAAACTACCTTGCTATTAAAGAATTATAAAAAAATATCACCAGATAAAGATGGCCTGTTCTATTTTTATTCCAATACCGAACTGCATCTGCCGTCTATGGGTTTACGGAGAAAATTCCCACTACCTTCAGAGAGAATAGAACTATACAAATGGTGAATATTTCTGAAAATCCTCTTTACTTGTTCAGCTTAGATTTCATGCACTTGTTTAAATTAATTATGGAGGCATTGCAAACTGTACTTTCTTTTTATTTGCTTTATCATGCACTTAAAAGTGACAAGAACTAGACAGAGGCTCAGCAACCCTTTCTCACAGGCACTTGTGTTGTGCGCTGTTACAGTCAGATAGTGTAAGTGTGACTGCAGTTCAGAGTGCTGTAGGAGAACATTACTGCAGGGGAGGGATTCCCTGATAACTGTAACACCTTTCAACGGTATACATTGAGCTGGGAAGGAAACAGATGTCATAAACTGCTGTTACGTATCTGACTCGTGACGTGGTTTTTCCACACTTTTGTCACAGTAGCATCACATCACAGATCTTGCAAAAGATCTCCCTTTATGTGTGTAGCTCAAAATCCTGGTTTTGGCAAAGTCAATGGAACTCTTGACATTTGAATCAGTGAGACCAGGAGCTCTACAGGCTTGTTTCAACATTTATTTTTTTTTTCCTGAGGCAAAGGAAACTTAGAAATAATCTCTTTCATAACACTGTGTATCATAAAAGTGATGGCATGTTAAATTACAATTTCCATTATTGAGTCTGAATTTCTTACCAAAGGCTTGGATTAAATTCAGTTCCATTCAGTTCAGTTCTTCTTCATTTAAAGGGAAGTGGAGAAACAATTTCTAGTTCTGATTTCACTGATTGTGTTTTGAGAAAATGGGCTTGCATCTGAAAGTATAACACACCTTTCCCCAGGTAAACTTCTGATGTTCGCACCATTTCGGCACACAATATTTTTCTATTGCCTTTTGCACATATCTCTCACTTTTCATTGGGAGAAAAGGATGTGAAAAGTTGTATTTTCCTGAGCCACAGTGGACATGATCATTTACAATAACTGATATTCTTCATTAGTTGTTGTTGGGAGGAAGCCCTTCTCAAATGCTTTTCCTGAAAAGTAGTGCAAAGGTTGAAGTTAAAGTGGTTCTTATAATACTAAATGCTCTGATTTTAGCCAGCTGATGTTAAAGTCCAAAAATCCAAGTATTTGTATTGCTTCAATTAAATTTTTTTACATGTTAGATTTCATGAACATCCAGTCTGCTTTTTTTTTCTGTAACATATGGGATACAAACCCCCAAAGTTCAGGGACTGAAATAATGCTGCTGGAATTGTGTAGTTCGATCAAGTATAATGTTATGCTAGAAGTTTGCTGTTCTTATCTGTACCCAGGCCAAAGAGGAAGATTACAGCAGAGCTATTCGTGATTAAGGAACAGAAGGTCTATCTTATCACTGAAGTTCTCAGTCTCTTGGTAAATTAATGTTTGATATTTTCATGATCATGGTATTGCATTCATACATTCTTACAGGTATAGTAACATTATATTCTCATTTTGTTGCTCTTTTCTAATTTCTTTGATTTATTTGTTTGCTGTTTTTAAAAAATTCTTCCCTGCAGAGTAGCTCTGTATATTTAAATTATCCTATCACTATATAGCTATGTTTTATGTTTGTTTTTTAAGTCAGGGATAAATTTCTTCATTCTTAGTGTATGTGTGTATAGGGGTGACTTCTAACATTTTTTCATTTCCTGGTATGAAGATACCTGTCATTTAACTATAAAGCTGTGTTTCTCTTTAAGTATGTATCAAGAAATTGTGGATTTCTGTCCAGATGGGAATAGTACTGATTCAGTCAGTAGTGATCAGTAATCGAGATAGTGGCACTGGTTAAAATCTCTTCATATAAAGTAGGAAATCTCTTCGTATAAACAAGGAAACCACGGCATTTCCACCAGCAATTGAATAAATTAGGGTTCCTTACCTGTAATTAAGTTATCAACTTGCAGATTGCAAAATAACCTAAAATAAATTAGAGCAAATAAATTAGACAGGTAAATGTAAGCAAATAAATTGTAACTTCAAACATCCTACAGTGAGAAAAAAGATAGGGTTTTCACCCATTTCAGGAATAAAAGGGCAACCTAAGGAATTGTTATCATTCTGGGAAATGTACTCTATATCACAAGAAAGCATCAATAGAAGAGTTTAATTTTTGATGGTTCTACCGTTTTAGTGAAGCATACATATGGAGACAACTTTGCCTCTAAGGTGCTTAAGGGTTCAGAAACCATATTTTCCCCTGACTGTATTAGTTTGGATGGTATAGCTGGGTTTTCTCTATTTTTCACTTTATCGTGGAGTTCTATTAGGAATTTGTTAGCCATCCTTTTCACTGTGTAGCTCAAGTCAATAGCAGGCTTTTCTTTTTCATTTCCTCGCTTTCTCATAGGTCAAGAATAAACTTTAGACTCCAGTGTCTCCTTGATATTCTTTACCTCTCATTGAAATCAATAGGACACTGAACCCACATCTTGAGTGTCTTACAGATCATGGTAACAGAAAAAAAACTAATTGTTTGGGGTGGTTGGAGGGTGAGAACCTATAGCCTTTATAATGTCAACAACCTGAGGTATAGGTGGAGTTAAGGCTTTCTAGAAACTCTGAAAATCACTTCCTTTTCATATACAATTTCTCAATCATTCCTCTTATACCTATGTATTTCTAAAAGGTCAATATTCATACTGTTACCTTAGCTGTAAAGCAAAAAAAAAAAATGTAAATTCAGTTTTTGTGTTTACAAGGGAAGATATTTCTAAATACCTTTATATTTTTAAAAATCCTCTTCTAAAAGTGAATCTTATGTTTGGCTCTGCTCTACAGAATAACTCTTTTATGAACAAATTGTAATACATCAAAAAGATCTTACATGCTATATGTTTGTCATTACTCAATGTACTGCAAGGACACATTAAGACTAGGCTTTGCAGAATAGAAAATATTTAACAAGTAGATAGCCTTAGTTTTTTCCTTTTGTGTTTTAAGGGCAAATCTCAATTTCAATTGTATGTCTGAGGTTTTCCCAACACTGTAAAAATGCAACAAATAGCAATGTTATTTGACTACATTATTTGACTATTCTTTGGGGGTTTTATGTTGATCCAGAAAATGTACCTTTCTGAAAAATGTTATCTATGTTTATTTATACTGTATTTTTATCAATACACTCATATTTTATATCTATCTCTCTACATATGAATAGATACAGAACATTATTAAATTTCTGCAGTAAAATACTACTTGAGGGCTCATTAATATTTTTTATGATCTCAACAAGTTCATATTGACAATAATTTTGTTCCAGGAATTAAGATGTTAAACGTAAGAAAATGTTTAATTAAAATGAGATGAAATATGGATAAAAGTCTTAAATACTAACTGCAGCTTTAAACAGCACAAAGCAGAAACACATGTCATTTTCCATGAACCTGACTTACAGAAATATTTTATCTGTTTCTCAGTAGTAATTTTATTAGTAGTGCTCCTACAGAAGTGTCAATCATGTGATTGCATATGTCGAAAATATTCCATTTTGCTACCAGATTTATACTACTTCATAGAAAATGTGTGAGTAAAGATTTTCTGATAGCTTAATATTGGTGGTAAAAATGACCACAGAGAATGCAAATGCTTATATCTAGTATGCTTATACCAAGTTCTCTTGCAAAAAAAATCATTTGGAGTAGTATGGATTTAAATTCTTGACCAACCTGACTGCCTTCTATGATGAGATGGCTGGATTGACTGGATTTATGGTTAAGGGGAGCAGGGGATGTCATCTGCTTTTACTTTAGCAAGGTTTTCAGCACAATCTCCTACAACATCTTCATATTCAAACCGGATTGTTATGGAGAATATGTATGGACTACTAGATGAGTAGATAACTGGATAGATTATCAGACTCAAAGGGTAGTGGCTAATGGTTCATACTCTGTCTTGATGTCTGTGTTACGTGGATTTCCTCAGGGGTCTGTCTGGGAACCCATGCTGTTTAATAACTTCATAAGTGTCATGGTGGACCATAGGTTAAACACTGTCTGCTGACAGTGATGAAGGCTTACAAAGCACTGGACTGTATAAACAGCAGAATAGCTACTAGATCAATGAAGTTGTTCTTTCCCTTTACTTGGTACTAATTAAGCCACATTTAGAATATTGTATCCAGTTCTGGATACTCCCATACAAGACAGACATTGATCGAACAGAGCAAGTTAAGTGGAGAGCTACCAAGATGGCTGGAGTAAGAAGCATGTGCCCTGTGAGGAGACTGTGAGAAAGCAGGGCTTAAATAGTGCCTCCTACCTCCTAAGGAATCTCATCCACTCCCATGCATCGAATGAGCCCGAGTTGTTAAGGAGCTCTAACAAATCTCTAAATTATATAATCATAGAATGGTTTGGGTTGGAAGGGACCTTCAAAGGTCATCTGATCCAACCCCCCTCCAAGGATCAGGTCCAACCTGATCTGATCTCCAACCAGATCAGGCTGCTCAGGGCCTGGTCCAACCTGACCTTGAATGTTTCCAGGGATGGGGCATCCACCACCTCTCTGGGCAACCTGTCCTAGTGTTCTATAACCCTCATTGTAAAAATTTTTTTCCTAATATCCAATCTAAATCTACCTCCCTCTGTTTTGAAACCGTTACCCCTAGTCCTGTCACAACAGGCCCTACTGAACAGTCTCTCCCCATCTTTCTTGTAGGCTCCCTTGAGGTACTGGAAGGCTGCTGTAAGGTCTCCCCGGAGCCTCCTCTTCTCCAGGCTGAACAGCCCCAACTCTCTCAGCCTGTCCTCGTAGGAGAGGTGCTCCATCCCTCTTATCATCTTTGTGGCCCTCCTCTGAACCCTCTCCAACTGGTCCATGTCCTTCTTATGTTGGGGGATTCAGAACTGGACACAGTACTCCAGGTGGGGTCTCACCAGGGCAGAGTAGAGGGGGAGAATCACCTCCCTCGACCTGCTGGCCACGCTCCTCTTGATGCAGCCCAGTTGCAAGAGATTCCCTTGCAGTTAGACAGTAGGTGTAGTGCTGCACTACTTACATCACGTAATCTGATGGTTTATCTAGGTCTGTGAACCTCCTGTGCCTGCTGGGAGACTCTTCCTGAGGAGCAGTCCTTGCTATTGCTCCTGGGATGTTGGAAATTCACTGAGTACAGGTGTTTGAACAGGATGGTGAATGCTGTTGGTAGGGAACCAGTGGCCTATGGATTCTGAACTGTGCGTTGGTTTGATTTGATGTTGCTTACACTCTGTTTTTATTCTTTTCCCCTGAAATTTGATGTGAATATTTTTGCTGAGGAAGAAAGAATTCTGTCAAGGAAGCCATAAGAAATCTGATGCATATTTGTTTGGAAATGAAAACAGAACAAAAGGAGTGATTAGCAGATATTTATAAGCCTGTCTTTTCCTTATGCCAGATCAACATGACTAACACTGAGGATGGGAGCTAAAAGGAAAAGGAAATTGTTTATGAGCTCTCTTGGGTCATTAATATAAAATAATCTACTTGACAATGTGGAATACATTGTAATCAATCATATATTCTATGGATTTTTATTCTGGAAGATATTAGGAAGTGGTTGGGAAGATACTATTCCAGCCTTGGAATGGACATGAACAGAGTGGCACCAGAATGTTCAATCTGTTCCATCCAGATGTTCTCCTGTTAGTCCAGGGGAAGCACCTCTCCCCAGCTGGCTTCCTCCTGATTGCAGAAGCAAATTTGATATATGCATTATGTGTTAACAAGTTTAGTTTGTTGTCCTGACTCAGACTGTGCTGCTCAAATGCAGGACTACCCAGCAGCTACCCTCAGGCAGTGCTGCTAACAGGATTTGCATAACTTTTAATCACATTTTCTATTTCTTACTTTTCTACTTTTTGATGTTTCTTTTCACCTCTCTGGTTAACTCTTTCCTGCTTCAGTCTTCTCCCAAAAACCAGCCTGCCTCAGTTTCTTTCTCCCCACTGGTACCAGCTTTGCTGTATCTCTTTGCCAGTTCAGTATTTCTGATACCATTGCTGATGTACTTGTGGCCTTGCATGGAATTTCTTTTACACTTGCCAGACCACTGTTGGCCTTGCATGACTGTATTTACCAGGGTGCTCCCCTTCAACTACCTCTGAAGTTTGGCCATGGATTACATAACTCTCTCTCAACTGCCTGTGAAATTCAGCCATTTTTCACTGCTCTATCTGTAAAGTTTATTAGCTTCTCATTCTGTCTCTCAATAGTTGCTAATTTTCTGTTCATGTTTGAATGGGTAGTGTTAGCATGTCCTGCTCAGTTAGCTTTAACTTCAGGCAGGGCCCAGGCAGCAGCCTCATTGCTTTCCTGAGCCCTAACACCAACAGCATCATCATTTGTTGATGCTATTGGTGTACAGCAGCAGAAAAGGTATGTAGTAAACCAACAAATTTAATAGTAATTAGTGCAACTGTGTAGCATCTTCACTTTCAGAAAAATGGTAACACATTTATATGATTTTTGTTTTAAACACTGAATTTAAAAATTAACAGTGCAGTGGGACAGCCATACTTCAGGACTCTACATATGTGATTTCCATGACTATGTGATCACCAGCCAGCATCACATCTAGGACAGGATGCAACCTGGAAATGAATAGAAGTGTGTGCACATTCCATCTGGTACGTTCAGCCATTCTTAACCCTCCCTGCTTCAGATCACAAGGCAGCAGTGATACTATCATGCGAATCTCTAGAGGGAATGAGGACACAATACAACAGCTTTGGAGGAGCTCAGAGCACTCGGTATAGTACTGCCATTATCGTGGTGAAGGGAATATGAGATAAGGGCATGGATGATGATGGCTAGTGATGGGTGGTTAAAACCTCCTTAGGTTCCTTTCATACATCCTGGCACAGGGCTACTCAGGAGTTACAGTGCATGAATGGAAATGGGAGCAAACTCTGCCTACATTCCAAGCTAATGGGAAATGAGTAATCTAACATTGTGTGAGCAGGTGTCACTGCAGTGATCGTGATAAGTAAGCCTTGCTGCAAGGCTGAGTATGGTGTCAAATCTATTTATTCCTGTGGTGGTTGTATGAGAGTTGGCTGGCTTGTTACGTAGCAGAGCAAGGTCTCTTGCTTCTTTGCAGCTTTCTTCTCGTTGTTCCTGGTCACTGAGGGCAATGGGAACCAGAGCAAGTACGAATAGCTGAAGTCACATCCATCAATGCAGCATTGAGGTGGGAATAAACACTTGGAAACTGTATGCTAGAAAAGTCCCTAACTGTAGTCCATGACTAACCCAGATGACTTCAGGTAGTCATCTGTTAATCAAATGGGAATGTGCTTTGGTTGAGAGAGATTACGCCACCACAGCTGGAAGGCAAAAATCACAACTGGAATACTATAGTCCTCTGCTATTAGGTAAAGAAAAAGGCCTTTGAAATCACGATTTACACTTTTTGATCTTTAAAAAACCCAACCAACCAAACCTTACTTTCCTAAATGATTTTAATTTGAGACTGCCCATTGTTATCTCATCTACAGATCATACACAAACCCTTGCTTAGTGGATATGTACCTCTTAAAAATTGAAAAACGTAGAATTTGGGGGTTTTGAGTGATTCTTTAATATTTTGGAAGCATCATTCAGTTGATTCATTTCTGTATTATTAAATCTTTACAGTACTTGGCTGCAAGTATAGCAAAGAAATAGTGTGTGTAATTATTTCTGTGATTGTAGCGTCTGCTGCCCAGTTACGAAAGATCTGTCCAGAAGTAAAAGAAAATGCAGCACCTCCTATTCACCTGTTAATATAATCTAATGGCTAGTGCTATCACAAAGGCACCAGATTTATTCGGTGATTTCTGGAGGTCAGATTTTGTGAGCAAAGTGAATGAGGCAATAGACAATGCTGACTAAAGGTGAAAAGATAATGCTTGTTCTTGTAGTGAAAAAAGTTCTAGAGATTTTTGTATGAATCAAACTACTTCTATTTCTGAAACAACACTGGGGTTTCCAAGAATTTCAATGGAATTATGAAGTTGGAATATGATTATATTCTTTAATGGCTTTTGTTTCTTTGTTAAACCAAGGATCTAACACTATCCAACACTCCATCAAAGAATTATGGCATTTGGTTATAGTTTTAAAACTCTTTTGTAAGTGCTGTTAAAAAATTGACATCCTCATTTAAGCAGCTGACAACCTGAGAAGTGCTTGCAAAAGTCCTACAATTGCATCAAAGAATGGCTGAAAAAAGGTAAACTTGAAATTGTGATTTCCACAGGTTTGAGGTAAAGTTTATTTGATAACTAAAGATAAAATCTTGGAGTGCCAGTGTTTTTTTGGGGGACTCATTTCACTCGGATGGACTGTTCTTAGAGCCCTTTTTTGGTGGTCTGCTACTGGATATTTGGTTACTAGTCTGTGGATACTGTAAAAGAAGAAAACTATGTCAGACTAAATCCTTCTATAAGGCGTTTCCTGTGGTGTGGTAGACATCATGATCTACAGAGATATAGTGAACATATTAAAGATACTTCAGTATGAGAAATCAGTGTCATGTACAAGTGTTAGCTAAAATGACTAAAGAGAATAAATTCTTTGCTTCTTTTTGGAACTTAACAGGATGCAACTTTCCTTTCTGTTTACCTGGACTAAAAGAGAGAGAAGCACGTTCTCCTTCTTTTCATTAAGCTTTTTAGTGTGGGAACATTACTCAAACAAGTTATGCCTGGAGCCTAACAGATTCCATCTCCAAAAGGAAAACACATCCTAGTCTCAACACCCTAGAATGAAGGACTGAATCTTGAAATTGTTTGCCTTTTTACCCAAATATCAAGTAGATTTATTTAACGGAATAAAAAAAAATGGTCCTGAATGCTCAAAGTACTTTTGTGAAATAAAATGTATGTTACGCATGTACAACGACAGAGTGAAAGGAAGAAGCAGAGGTTGCCAAGGACCTTCTGAGAACATTTATTGATTGGAAACAAATCACTGGATTTTTTTTTTTGTTTTGTTTTGTTTCGCTGGAGTGTTGTTTTCTTCATATTAGATGAAGTGGTCTCTGTCTGGGTGTAATTTTTACTTTTTAGTGCCATCTGCACCTGTGGCCTTTGGACTTAATGTTTATGACAGATGGACTGGACTGTGTTTGCACCATTTAGTGTATAATCCTTCTGTATGTATCTATGCCATGCTAGGCAGTGGCACTGGCCCAATGGGCATATTTATTAGTGCAGACTTCCTCTCTGCTTCCATTGTTCTGCTGCAGTGTCCTCTGAGCCTAATGGACCTTGCTTTGTGCTGGGCCCACCTACAAAATATTGCTCCTCATTCATGCCAGATTATCTGTTGCAGACTCTAATTTTTTTTTTTTTTTTTTTTTCTCTAATGCATTTGCCAACTAGAATGCTTAAAATGGATCAATTCCATATTGTAAGTGCTCTTCCTCTCCTCTCAGCCTGTGAGCTTCATTTTGGAACAAACTTGCTAGCTCTGTTTGCTAGCATCAAGATACTTGATAAAAAGGAGAACAGTTTCCTCTGAAAAATGTCGCATCTCATGCTACCTGAGCTCCTGCTCTGCTGGAAGCAGACATTGTTTCCAGTAAAGCCACGCCTCGTGTAAAACAGGGTGTAATAATTGCAGCCCCAGCTGTAGGAGCCTGCTGTCCCATGGCTGGCAGCTTGGATCTGTGCAGCGTGTCCCATTCCTGCTGACTTAATCGGTGCTGTGAGGTGGGTGTGAGAAAAAGGACAGGCTACTATTGCACAAGAGATGTTGCCTTCAATATCAGTAGAACAGCAAAGCAAATGCCAAGCATATGGATAAGTATGCAATGCTTAGGCAGTTGCAATTTTAAAGCTTTTTTTAAGGTTTGTGAACCTAACAATTAACAGAAGTGATTTCATTGTACCAAAGAACAATTTATTGTTCATTTATCTCATGAAATCATGAGGTTGCCTCTCTTAAACTTTTGTGCCAATTGCAGAAATGCATGAAATGAACCTCACAGTTTAGTGGCGGTCACATCAAATTAGTGGCAAATTTCAAACAGACATTTGAGAATCATAAGTACCCTTTTCTAACCATCAACGTATATAATCCTAATAGTTAAAAAGGATTTTAAAATATTTCTATAGAAAGTAATCATGCTCTTGTAAACCCTCTAAGGAAAGATAGAGCACCTATGCGACTTCTCACACTACATAGCAAGACTATGCATTCTGTGCTCATATTATCATGGTTATGAGGAAAGGAAGCATGTACCTGGAATCTAACAGGGATAGTTTCTGGGCTGAGTGTATCTGCCAGTCTGATTTCTGCAGGATGAGAATGGAGACCTGGGAGAGAGAATTTATCATTTCATAAATTTAAAAAAAAAAAATTATCAACAACATTTTCATATTTAGAAAATACTTCTTTATAATATTCAAATAAAGCTGTAGAGTAAAAAGAAAGATATTATGGTGGCATAGTCATGACAGAGAAGTAGAAAACGCAAAAAATATTTTTTTCCTTTCAGCCATTTTAAATTTGTCATTTCTGGTTTGCAGTAAAAACTTCAACTATAAGAAATCCACCCAGAGTGTGTAATTGAGTAAGCTTGGCCTTGAGAAGAAAGTATGTTGAAGTACATATACAAATACTCATTTATGGTTTGAATATCTTCCTTTTTCATTCACCTTTAAGCCTGTTGAATACTTAGCACTTTTGAAGGTCAAGTACTTGAATTGCAATGGTGAAACTTCATATAGGCATTTTTGTGAAAGAACGTGTATATTTTCAACCTCGAATTTAATATTTAAAAACATATAATTGAAATTTGAAAATCTCATGGCAGTATGTTTGGCAATCTTCTTTCATACCCCATGCAATTTTTTTTTTTTTCCTTTTGTGATATCTGAAAGAGTTTCATCAACTTAGTTTTGTGCAAGTTTGCACATCTTGAAGGAATATTTATTTAAGAATACAGTGTAGAAAATGTGCAAGCTAGTTGTGGGCAAATCCTGTTTAATACCCTTCCATTTTAATTAGCTGTGTGACGGTTCTGCATTTTTTTTCTTGCATTTGCTGTGGTTGTATCACAATTTGTTCCTGATAGATTATTGCTCACCTACTCCATGAAAAAGCAGTTTTCTAAGTTGCTTTTCCCTGCTGCCAGTCAGTGTGCTGATGAAGTATCTTCTCGAAAGTACTAGAAAATCTTCCATATCTCTTTTTTGTAAAAGACATTTTATAAATTTTAAGGTGAGAGCAGAGGTTGGTACAGAGGTACATCACAGAGGAGACAGGATATTATTGAGTGCTTATTTTTATTTGCTTTTCTTAGAGTTCATAGCTGCAGTTCAGTACAACAACAGAGATATTATCCAGATTTGCCAGGACAGAGAAGTAATCTTCTGCCCTAAAAGTCTGTTTGTTACATGATAAGATTACCTTTAAGGTTATTGTAATGTTTGAGTTTCTGATTGGAGCCCTCTGCAAATAGTGACCTGAGGGGTTGTGTCATTATGTAGACAAGCTACATGATAATTCAGCTGTGATCATCATAACTTCAGTGCCAGTAATGTACAGTGCCCCAGAACTGCAGAGCTAGGTATCATGTCCTGCAAATGGAATTATTCAGTTAATCATGGAAAAGCCTGGGGCCTGAGCTGATGGAAGCATAGAATAGCAAGGTTATACCTATAAAGGGTATGCAGCCTAAATCTCCCAACTGTGAGGCACAGTAGAGACAAGTGTTATGTGACAGCCCTCCATTGTGGATCATCATCCCCTTCTCTAGATGTTACCTGATTACTAGACAGGAAAATATACCATACTACCATCATCTACCCATACATCGGTGGGATTGCATCTGAAATGCAGACAACCAGGGGGATTTTTCATTACCCTGAATTGCGTGTATCTGCGAACACTGGAGAGTCAATCTTATCTGGTCTTGACTGAATTCATACTTCTGTTGGAGGAACTGTAAGTCTAAAAGTCCAAGCTGGCCAATAACTTACTACATGTCCTTGGGGACATGAGACTGACTGTGGTCATCTGCAAACACTAGCTGAGGAACAGTTGCTTTCTGTAGGCAAGCCCCCTGTCTCTGCATGCGCTTACTGAAGATTCAGGACCCCTCTATTCAAATCATATTATACGTAGATGCATAGCCTAGCTAGAATCCTCATTATTTTCTGTCTGAAGCCATTCTCACCTGTTAGGCCTCTGGTACAGTGGAGCTCTTTGTGCCAAGCCTTCCATCTGCTACTTTTTCCTGTTACTAAAATTTCTTCATAGTTGCAGCCTTTTTTCTGATTTATAGGTTCTACAGGAATGATCCATCAGTTTTCTGATGGAAAAGAAATCCACATTTGTGGTCCTACATAAGGGTCTTCAAAAGACTTGTTCAAAATTAGTGTCCACAGAGCTCTGGATCAGTTTTCCGTCTAGCTTTATGATCATCCGCATTTGCAAAGAAATAGGACAGTGCCCTTGGGATTTTTATCAGTTCTGTTCTAGATAGGATTTCCATACAGGAAGCAGATAAACTGTCTTTCCCTATCCATGGCTTTCCAGGGTCGAACCAATGGATTTAGCCACTAACTTCCTAATGTCTCTAGGCATGTTTGACTCTGATCATTGGAAAGAGCAATCGCATCACCTCTAATTCCACTGATGCCATTCAGTATAAGATCCATTAGGCAAAACAGCAGTCCCTTTTTTTCTGTTGAAGTGCTATTTGTGGCTGTTCGACCACCTGTGACTTCTGAAGGCCCCCACAGGTAAAAGAGGCTGCAGGTTACTGTGAGCCACACCTGGCACATCCTAGAGTGGTACTGAGCAGTGACTGATGGAAGATCTGCATCCTTCTGCTTCTTCACCAATTTTCTTTTCTAGTAAATATTTGCATGTATTATTTAATGCCATTGCTTTGTTCTGTATTTGCAAATTATTTTTATTTTTAATCAATTTCTGATGCTTTATGCATAGATGTTAGGAGCAATTTGTCTCATTCATATTGTGATTTAATCAGTTTTCGTATCTCCTCCTTGTAAAACTAAAGAATTTCTTCAGTGCTGAACACTCAATTTAAGAATGCAGTGAGATTAATCAAATGTGGTAGGCAGAATAGTGCTCAAAAGGTCACATCTGGTTTCTTATATTAGGTTTTTTAGAAGTATAAACTAGTGCTGCTGCTGCTGCTTTTCTCTAAAAGTTAATCTCAGTTTGTGCACTCAGGAAACATACTTAAATTCTGAATAATTCCTAGCTGAAACTGAAAGAAGAAATTGCATTTTATTTATGAATACACAGTGTAAGACAATGTTATTTGTGCACTTTTTAATATTTTAGAAATATAATAGTTTGTTTCCTGTATTTTTTTCTTTTTCTTGTAGACTAATAGAGCTAAATGACAATATATATAAAATCATTCACATTATAGAACAATTATTTGAAAAATAAGAAAAGCAAATGCTAGAAAACTGCAAATACTGGAATAACAAATGTTAAGAAAGTACAATGAGTGTATTTGTAAAAATATTTTTTCAGAGCTCTCTATAATATCATTTTGATTAAAGGAGTTTTTGTTTAAAGACCTCCAATTTCCATTGATCCTGTTTCTTATTTTGTTAGGTATCATTGGGTCCTGCCTACAAAAGAACTGTGCACATACAACCATGGTATGTTCACTTTAGTCCTTCACTAATGAGAGAGTTCAAGCATTGAATAATGTGGAAGGAGAGACTGAACTGGTTGGAGTAATTTGTTCCTCTGTATAAGGACTAGTATAGACATAGCTTGATTAGTTCCTTTAGCCAAACCCAGTAAGCAGTTGGATAACTGATTTTAAATTCTGTTCTTGTGGTGGTCTTTACTGGTAGGAAAAATAGTTTTTCATGTGGTTGACAGCCACACATGTGAACCTCACAGCACAACTTCTGCATGTAACTGAGATCAATTTGGCCAGCAATGGGGTGTGTGTAGGATTATTTAATTTGTCCCCCTCATTGCTGCGAATCCTTTGCTTCTGTCTGTTAGTTGTATTTCCATTCCATCAGTTGATACTCTGATCAGTGAGGATGAGAGAGTAATCCATCCTTTGTACAGGTCTTATGTCTTTCTTCCATCTACCTACATGTTTTCCCTAAATCCTGTGATTGCTCGGTAACTGGCAACAGAGACAGATGGAGGATGTCACACCTACATACAAATGATGAAGAAATTATGTCTGTTGGCCATAGACTTGCAGTAACAGAGGCATCTTTAACTTGTACATCAAAGGAGCCCTTTTTAAGGATATTGTCACTGTCACCAGTTGCTGAAAATGGAAAACCAGATCCTCAGCTGTCACGTACTCTATCATTGATTCACTGTGCTAAAACAGCAAGCCAGTTACACAGAAAAACTATCATGTAAAACAAACTAAGCCAAAAAAATGTGAGAGACTAGGAGAGTGCGCAGTAGATATTGAAAGTGCCTTGCAAAATGCACTATTAGTATAGAAATCTGAAATGAAACTTATCTTTCAGATTAGATAAATTTTAAAGCAGTCATCGCAGTATATACGTATTACCAGAAATCTGACTTTGCGAATAAGTGATTATCTAATGTTTCCTTAACTGAAGCTGATATTAAAGTTATGTTCTTTGTAACATTACTGACAAATTTTATGAGGATCTAGATAATTCAGTGAAGCTGTTTCCACAAAATGGTAGGTTAAACTTGTAGATAAGGACTTAGGCATGTTTGTGTAACATTGGAAGGGACAGCTGTGGGAAAGAACAGCTTGAAGCATGACTATAAAAGCTGCAGTGTTGACTGCTCACAGATATTTAAGTGGTATCTACCCAGATTAATAGTTCCTTCTGTTTAAAGAAGTAGCTGCACTATGATTTCCCATTCATTAGTGGAAAAAAAGAGGTGTATTTGGGAGGAACAGGAAGGAAGGGAAGGTCTAAGAATTCCTTTAATTAATCAACTTCATCATAGAAAAATAATGGGTAAAATAGCATGAAAAATAAGATTCATGTGTGTGTGTGAAATAAATGCAAATATATTAAAAGACTTATTAATGCTAGATTCCCAGTGGTTAAAATAACCTTGTCTTTTCTGTACTCCGATATTTGAGTTTATAGAATATGTATTCTCTGCCTTCTGAGTACTCTGTAGTCATTCTTGTTAATTATAATCTGAAAGACTATATAGTCCCCTTCTTACTGACATAAAAATGCAGTAACTCTCAGAAATTGTCCCACTGATGCCTGTGAAGCTATTTGTGAGAGAAACTGTTGGCCAGAGTAAGCAAGGGCTCCATTAAAGGGTTCAAATGGAAGATAAAGTTAAATTTATGTTTACTTGATAGATTCCTATTCTCTAACGTTCCTCTTGTTTAAATCCTTCTTTTCTTCTTCTTCTACTTATATTTCTAACTCCTTCTAACTCTTTCTCAATTTTTTCCTCTTTTTAAAATTTTTCTTTCTTCCTTCTAATATTCCATTTTAACAAGATTTTGAGAGTCACACTGATTCCAGGCAAACAAGCTGCTGTACTGTAAAATAAATAGCCTTGAAATGCTACAAAGTAAATCACTTGCCTTCAAGATTAAGCTAAATGTTTGCTTCAGCTTCATGTCTGAACATCCTTCCACTTAACCAGATGATAGCAGACTTTTTGCCAACAAAACATATCTTTACTAAACCAGGGCCATCTTTCAATAAGAACAGAGCAGTGTGATGCCCTCTGCCATCACAACATGCCTCTAGCCCTATTTATTTATGAGGAGCTTTGTACTGGATACAAACTGATCATGAATGTTATCCAGCTTTATATAAGACATCACATGGTGTTGGTAATCTGATATAGGGTTTTAAATGGATAGCTACACTGCCAGTTTTAAGTGCCAGCATTTTTTTTTTCCTTTTGCTGTCAAGTGGTATAGCATGTACTGCGAAGAAATATTCCAGCCTTCATTGAGCTTATCCTTTCTGCAGAAGAATTGCTACGTTTTTATTTTGCCTTTTACTTTTATTCTTCTGAATAAAATAAACTATTTTGTGTTCTCTGATGCAGCATTCTGGAAATAGATTTACATTTTACTCCTTGCTCCCAAATGTATTTTTTCACAAGCTTGTATTTCAGCATCTTTTTGCTATGTGTTTATTAAAATAGTTACCCTTTATCAATACAGGTCTGGAGAGTATTAAAAAAAAAAGATGTGATTTCAGACAATAAATATTGACTTTTCTTGATATTTATCATTATAGAATTCTATTTGATCACCTATACTTGTATTTGTAAACCTAGAAAATCAACTCGATTTATGGATTAGGTATATAATTGACATTCACTCCATGCAGGCACAGAAAAATCTAACCCGGTGTGAGAAACCTGAAGTGTGACTAACATCCTGAATTTTTTGCTTTGCAACATAATCCAGAGGATGGATGAGCATTAACAGTGAAAATCTAGCCTTTTTTTTCCCCAGACAACACCTTTGCATTATTGTAGATTAAATGCTTCGTGTACTGTATCACTTTGATCTTACACGTGAGATCAAAGGCAAAAATCTGAAGAACATTTATTTGAGTATTTTAAGGGTAAAGATAGCACCTTTAATCAATCCCTTTTATTCCTAGTTTCTTAGATGAGTTTAGGACAAGTTAAACTAAGATTCTGGATCTGGTCTGCATGTTCTTGAGGGAAGGAAAATTGGATAATTTGCGCTTTACTTACTAGAAAATAGATATGGGAAAGAATATAGTAGAGGGAACACTTTAAAAAGTGAAGAGAACCTATCTAAAAAGTTTATAAGCAATTAGATGACAGTACAAATAGAGGTTTCTCAAACTGGCATTTCAGTATCCAGTTATTTATCAAACATTCATTTTCAATGGAAATAGCTTAAGCAGAGGTGTGACTTGGAAGAGAGAGGGCTGGAACTGTTAAGGAGAATTGTACACCGAATATTTGTTTATATGTTTTTACCATGAGAGAGACCTACAGTTTTGTATGCTTCCCTAATTTTGTGCATTAGACAAATTGAATAGCATGACTGAGTTTAAAAGGAGTGACATTAATGTGAAGTCTAAGGATTCTCTATGTGCATAAAACCATGATGGTTCATTCCATGAACAGCTGCTAGCCGACAAGCCTTTTAAAAAGGCTTGTGGATGCAACACTGAAAATCCAGAGCTCACACTCTCACTGCAGGATTGTACACTGAATTTTCAAAAATGGGACACCTCCAAATACATATTAAAGGGTAATTTAAATGACTCTTAGGGATCCAATATTAATTATACATCCAACGTACCATTGAACTTACTGGAACTTTACTTAGTATTTATTAGAGAAGTTGTACAATATTAAATGTTTTTAAAATGGTTTTGATGGGTAACTTGATTGTCCAAATGTACATCTGAGTGAATCTGGCTATTGGATATTTTCACTCTAGACTTTGTGCAGGCTACAAAATTATCAGTTTGTGTGAGTACAGAATAATGTGTGTGTGTAATAACTGAAGCCCACTAATGAAGCTATGTTCAAGTTTCTACCAACAACCTTCCACTGAGATATTTACTTTGAGGTTATGTTGTAAGTGTTTTGGGGAGGCTCTTCATTTATACTCCACCTGCACAGCAGTTCTGATTACTGATTAGTGCTATGTTGTAAGAAAAAAAATAATAAAATCAATTGATTTGCTTATACTTTGGGCAATTGCTGAAGGTTACATAGTAGCACTTCTCATTTTCTGGCAGATAGTAAAATGGTTACCTCTGCAATTAGAAGAACACAGGTGTCTTCTTTTCTGCACTGAGAGAATCTTAACAATTAAAAATGTGGCCATGATAAACCAAAGGAAATGTTTGCAATGTATATAACTAAGGAAATATATTTGGAACGAAAGTGTAATGTGAAAAAAGCTTCCTTTTGTCTTTCTCTAATGCAAAATTTTCTAGGAACTAAAGGACAGGAGTGCCAGTTCTAAACCATCACAGGTGTTGAGCAGTGGTAGAACTGTGTATTGAAGAAGGACCACATCTGGGGGTTTCTATCCTTGTACATTCAACAGTAAGGGCTAAGGAACCAGAGCTTAATTACAGAGAGATGAGTGTGTGTTGGCAAATGTACTACAGCCACCTAACCATCGTACAAATATAAACACAGCCTATATCTAAGCAAGATATTTTAAAATGTGTTTCATTTTTAATTAACTTTAAGCTATGTAAATTTTAAGGGTTTCTGGGACTGGTGTCCTACATGTCCTGACCAATGCATGGGAAGAAAAATTATACTCCACTTTAATGGAATTACAAAACATTTCCTTGAGATTTGATCCTGTTGCTTAATAGCATTGCCTCATCTTATGGACAACTTAGCTAATGCTAGTGTAATCGGAGATGGCTGTTGTGGCACATGAGTTGGAAATACATTGGTTAAGAGTGTAACAGCTGCACCTTCCACTTAAATTTTGTCATTATATCTTGAAGTATAAACGTTCAAAACAGTTTAAAAGAGAGTAGAAACTTAGCTAGATGACTTACACCACTGAAATTGAATTAACAATAAAAATAATGATGGATATACAACTTCGATTGAACTGACAGACTCAGTCAAAACAACTTTATGCTGTGCATTAGAAATGTCTCCCATTGCGTCTGATGATGATAGTTATCAGGGAAGGAGAGAAGAGCTTTAATTACAGTCTTAAAATACCTTTTGTGTTTCCTTTTACATACTTGATCTGACTCGTGTGCAAATATTATATTTAGTCCATATTTGAAAAGCACCTCCTATTAATCTGCATTGATCTTATTTTATTTTGCAGATTGACTAACTTGCTTTGTGTAAGTTACGCTGTAAGGACAGCTTTTATGGTTGAATCATGTTCTCTTTTTACAATACATTTTATTAGTCTAAATGTATGGTAGTCATGCTTAAAACCAATACCTACAGGCACCTTTTCAGCACAGTGCTCAGGAAATTAACCATGGAGCTCTCATTAGCATTAATGGGTGCTTAGTGGCTAATTTACTGTTCACCACGCTTAAAACATACCCCCCAGGGTGTTCACCAGGCTGTGTGGGAGATTCCTCCATGCTGATGGTATTGTAATTGTATTTTATTACATCAAGCTACAAGTGAAAGGTTTTGATTTCTATGACATCTATGCCTAAGTCTGATTCAAAGAGAAAACACACATACACACCTGTGTTCACTGTGAATTAGCTGTGACAGCGAGATAATCCCATCAAGGAGTTCTGGAAGAAAGATATAGTAGAAAAAAGGTGCACTGTCAATACTTCTAATTTTTCATAAACCCATAAGGTTACACAGAATATCTTATTTTTCTGCTAAATATTAAACATTAAAAGCAAAAACTTTCCAAATAACCGTTCAGAAATTTGGAACTTCTGTTGCAATTTTAGCTTAGCCTTATTATTAATATATTTTCAATTATAAAGGGAAAACTTTAAGAAATTAGATAAATCAGTTGTAATCAAGAGATCAGAAACTTAGGGAAGAAGGTAAAGTTTTCTCAGCCAAAGATGCAAAAGTTCCTTGGAATTCACACTCCAGTCAAAGAACAAAAACTATTGGGAATGTTGCCAAACCTTGTTCTGAATAATGAATTTAAAACCAACATTACTGACATCATATACCTGGACTTGCACAAAGCATTTGATACTGTCCTGCATGATATTCTTGTCTCCAAATTGGAGATACATGGATTTGATGGATGGACCACTCAGTGGGTAAGGAATTGGTTGGACAGCTGCCCTCAAAGAGTTGTGGTCAATGACGCAATGCCCAAGTGGAGACTAGTGATGAGTGGTGTTCCTCAGGGATCGGTACTGGGACCAGCCCTGTCTAACATCTTTGTTGGCGACAGGGACAGTAGGATAGAGTGCATCCTCAGCAAGTTTGCCGATGACACTAAGCTGTGTGGTGTGGTCAACACGCTGGAGGGAAGGGATGCCATCCAGAGGGACCTTGACAGGCTGGAGAGGTGGACCCATGTAAATTTTATGAAGCACAAGGTCCTGCACATGGGTCGGGGCAATCCCAGGCACAAATACAGGCTGGGCAGAAAATTGATTGGAAGCAGCCTTGAGGAGAAGGACTTGGGGGTACTGGTGGATGAGAAGCGCAACATGAGCCAGCAATGTGCACTTGCAGCCCAGAAAGCCAACTGAATCCTGGGCTGCATCAAAAGAAGGGTGGCAAGCAGGTCGAGGGAGGTGATTCTCCCCCTCTACTCTGCCCTGGTGAGACCCCACCTGGAGTACTGTGTCCAGTTCTGGAGCACCCAACATAAGAAGGACATGGGCCAGTTGGAGAAAGTCCAGAGGAGGGCTATGAAGATGATAAGAGGGCTGGAGCACCTCTCCTATGAGGAAAGGCTGAGAGGGTTGGGGCTGTGCAGCCTGGTTCCAGGGAGACCTTATTGCAGCCTTTCAATACTTAAAGGGGGCTTGTAAGAAAGATGAGGAGAAACTCTTCAGCAGGTCCTGTTGTGATAGGGTAAGGGGTCATAATTTTAAAATAGGAGGAGGTAGATTCAGACTTGAAAAAAGGAAAAATAAATGTATAATGAGGATGGTGAAACACTGGAACAGGTTGCCCAGAGAGGTGGTGGATGCCCTGTCCCTGGAAACATTCAAGGCCAAGTTGGATGGGGCCCTGAGCAACCTGATCTGGTTGGAGATGTCCCTGCTGCTTGCAGAGGGGTTGGACTAGATGACCTTTAAAGGTCCCTTCCAACCCAAACTATTCTATGGTTCTGTGATTAACCTGTAAAGAGAAAACCTGTAAAGAATGGGGGAAATAGAAAACAACAAACAATCCTAGCTTTGATGAACAGAAAACACTGGGATAAGGCAAGACTTAAAATCATTCTGAGGTTTGCTTTAGAAAGAAGGTTCTTCATTCCTTAACAGAGAACAAAGAAGGAAGAAGGTTGCCATGAGCTTAAATTTTATTTTACTTAGAACAGATTCAAAATTGATATCTGTTTCATTTTTTAATGAGACCAATGCTGAGCACAAAAGCAAAGACAGGCTTGCCAAAACAAAGCTCACTGAGCTTAATGTATGTGTGTACAGGAGACAGCGAGAGAAGAAGATATCCTTCCCAAAATATTGGAATATAAAATCACAATCAGACAGAATGTGGTAACAAATCTGAGTGACATCAAAGATTACAGAATAATATAAATAGTAACTATATTTAAGACAAGAAAGAAAATAGTTAACAGGATAATATGTGTTTACCAGTTTAAACCAAGCAGGCAAAAACTTAGAAAATATTGAAGATATAGGAGAGATGGAAGTAAATAGCATAAAATAAAGGGCTGATAGATCATGCCAAATCAATCAGTTATCTGTCTCAGGTAAGATAATTAATTTTCTGGATAAGAGAAATGCAAGTCAGTCTGATTTGTCTGGACTTCAGAGAGGCACGGGAAATTATTGGTTACACTGAAGAAAATGGGAATTAATCGGGAACTCTGTAGTGAGTAAGGATTTGGCTGGAAGAGAGATCAGTAGATTTTACATAACAAAGGATTGTCATTGTCAAGCACCTTTGTTAGTAGTGCATTGCTCTCTGATAATATAAATCCTAAAGTGTTATTTATCACACAATGTCTTGGCCATTGCTTTTTTTCTAAACAACTTTATCTCCACCACTTTCTAGAATACTATACTAAAGAGCATCTACTACAGAGTCTGTCACTTAAATTCATGTCATGAGGGTAATAGATTCTCAGAATTCATAATTGTGGCATCATTCTTGTGCGTCACACTCCTTAGCATCACTAGTCTGTGATACCTGACTTTTTTTTTTTTTTAACACTAACCCTCTTCCCCTTATTGCACAAATAAGTGCTGAAAGGTTTGCTACAGTAAAATGATCTGCTTATAGTCTGGGTCAGCATCACATCAAAAAGGTTCATCAAAAATATTTAGGACAGTGCTTTGCATCCTAAAACCTTCTAGGAAAGGTATTAATAAAACTGAGCTTGTTTAAGATAGAGAACATGATTGCTTATAGAAAAGGTCTTTCATTTGTTCCGGATAAGTTTACAGAATATCTTTGTAGAATCTGGAAGCATATTTACAATGGATATCTGCCCAAGGATAACTAACAGATATATTACAATCTCCATTCGTGGATGAACTGTAACAGATGTAATGAAGTGAGTGATGCAGGAAAAGCACAGCATAAAATAAGATATATCACAGTTGGAAGGCTAGTGTCTTGCTTTTCACAGATATACAGATTGACTGTATGTAGTAGTTCACAGCAAGAAAATATAGGTAGACGTGGATTCGCTTGGAGAAGATGCCTCCAAAACAGCTTTGCTGGACTGAGAATAAAGCAACTCTAGTTGCAGGCAGAGGAAAACTGCAGGTCTTTCCTGCAGCATTAGGTACTTTCCGACCCGAGTGTAACATTTGTTGCCAGGGTCTAGGTGATTATAGAATCAACAAGCCCACTGCAAGAAGCAGGAACATCCCCAACTAGATCAGGTTGCTCAGAGCCCGGTCCAACCTGGCCTTGAATGTTTCCAGGGAAAGGGCATCTACCACCTCTCTGGGCAACCTGTTCCGGTGTTACACCACCCTCATTGTTTCTTATATTTAGTCTAAATCTACCCTCTTTTAGTTTAAAGCATTACTCCTTGTCCTACTGCAACTGGCTGTACTAAAAACTTTCTCCTCATCTTTCTTATAAGCCTCCTTTAAGTACTGAAAGGCTGCAATAAGTTCTCCCTGGAGCCTTCTCTTCTCCAGGCTGAACAACCTCAACTTTCCCAGTCTTTCTTCATAGGAGAGGTGCTCTGGCCCTCTGATCATCTTCATGGGCCTCCTCTGGACTGTCTCCAGCTGGTCCATGACCTTCTTATGTTGAGGGCTCCAGAGCTGAATGCAGTACTCCAGGTGGGGTCTCACCAGAGCAGAGTAGAAGGGCAGAATCACCTCCTTCAACCTGCTGGCCATGCTTCTTTTGATGCAGCCCAGGGTGCCGGTGGCTTTCTGGGCTGCAAGCGTGCATTACCAGCTCATGTTGAGCTGCTTGTCCACCAGTACCCCCAAGTCCTTCTCCTCAGGGCTACTCTCAATCCCTTCATCCCCCAGCCTGTTTAATCATCTTAAATGCTTTGAGCACCTTGGCTCAGGTGATACTTTTTAGATGTTCCTAAAAAGTCTTTGTAACTTAAAGACTATTGCACTCTGGAAATATAAACCTTTATAAAATGTTCCTTTCTTTTCTTCTTGCTCCCCTTTAGCCCTCTCCCTCCCACAAAACGAGTAGTAAGTACTATCTCATGGCAGGCAGCAGTGTCTTCTTAAACAGCACAAGAGGAAATAAAAAGTGTTATATCCATCACTATTATGAAGAAACCTGGAAAGAATAGACTATTAAGAGAGGCTCCTAAAATTGCAAAATAGTTTCCTTACATCTGAAAAGATATATGTATGGAAAGATGACTAAAACTATTTACCAGAAGGGTAGTGATTCTGGCGTAGGCTGTGTGTGAAAGGGCATCTATAGCTCCTGGAATATGCCCACCCTCGTTCCCACTAGATGAATATGTCCTGCCCTCTACTGGATGTAAAAATCAAGTTCTACCAATGGTCACAGGAAGGTTTTGATGCTTCTGGAAAAAGTTACAATTCCAGAAGTTCAAAGGGAAAAATCCTGATTCCACTAAAGGAAATGGAAACCTAGCCACTGGCTGCTGCACAGTCTGACTTTTCCTTCTCATTAACAAAAAGTGAACTCAAAATATAGACTAGATTTGAAGTACTTCTTAAAAAAGATCGGGTCCATCTTCAGCTTTTAAAGAAAGTGAGGACTGAATACACTGCTTGCAATAAACATCAATCTTTAACTGTGTAAGGAGATGGAAATGAGATGGTACAATTAATGATACACGGGAAGATGTAGCATGAGTCTGTAGTTTGTACATTCACTTTGACACTGAAGAACTCTCAGGATCAAAAACATTTAATGAACCTAACATTGTTATACTAATTACAAATACAGTTCTCTGCAATATGTTTTTATATTTTACCAATACAAAATAGTTCTGATGTGTTGATCCGTCAGAAAAAAATTTCAAATGTTTTTCCATGAGAAGCTGTTTATCAAATGAAATTAAAGCATAAAGTGGGGTGGACAAAAACATGCTATCTAAATTTATCTAAATCAAGACATTGATCTGCACCTACACAGCTTTTCTTTTTTCCAAATTCTGAGATACTACACACAAGTAAAACCAAACCAATTTCACTGCAATGAAAAAGAATACTTTAATATCTATGACATTTCCCAGGTTATTATTTGTCTTGACTTTGCCTCTTTCTCCTAAATGGATTTCTGTTGTCCTTGCAGCGTGGGCTTAAAAGAAAATAATGTTTTCTTAGAAATAAGATTCTGAGTTTTAAGAGTGGTCAGAGTCTCTCTTAGAAGACTGTATTGAACCTACTTTCTGCAGAGGCAGGCATCCATCTTTGTTTTTCTTCACGGACCTTCAAGTAGAACATGAGATTGAGTAACCTAACTATGTGTTGTTGACACAGTGTGTGTACCTGTTCTACTGCAACTGCTGCAAATTGTTTAACAATTGCCTAACAATTGCACTTTTTATCTTCAGAAATAGCATAAAAAGTTCTGATCTGATCTTCTCAGTGCCGGATGGATCTAGAACACAGAGGTGGTTTGGGAAAAATGTGTGTTAATAGGCTGAATTTTGTACTAGAAACATCGATGTTTAGTGGGTCTCTTAATAGTTTTTTTAACTACATCTGCATGACATACTGTTATCCTGCATGGAGCTGCAGAAACTTTTTAGTACTGGAATCTGGACTGTAGATGAGCTGCCCTATACTAGTGTGATTGATGCTGGCTGATAGCACATTCATGTTACTTCATGCACCTGATTGTCACATCTTCATTTACAATTTCCATGTCTAACTCAGGCACATCAGTGCACTGTGTGATATGCGTACGTCTCTAGATTGCTGCACACAGCAGGTTCCTGTACAAGTTGCCAGCACACAGGTGCCTACATCTTAAATGTTGCACCTTGGAGCACCTTGGCTCAGGTGATACTTTTTAGATGTTCCTAAAAAGTCTTTGTAACTTAAAAGACTACTGCAGTCAGGAAACATAAACCTATATAAAATATCCCTTTTTTTTCTTCTCGCACCCCTTTAGCCCACTCTCCACCACAAAATGAATATTAAGTACTATCTTGCAGCACTAAAAATAAATTGCAAGGCAATCCCGTATTATGTCCATATAGCATATGTATAGTATATGGCAGGCACAGTCTGCACCGGAACCGCAGCATCCAGTAAACCAATCAACCCCCCCCAACTCTGACACACGATGAAAGCAAGCAGGCAGAAGATGCCAATGACTGGAAAGCTGCAAGGACAAGGCGCAGCAGGAGGAAGAAGCAGCTTCCCCAGAACCCCAAGGTGCCCCTGCAGAACTGCTTTGCTGCTCTGCAGACTGAAGAAGTAAGACCCAGCACCTCGGGGGAGGCACTGGAGCCGTGCAAGGTAGCCCGACCGGCTCGTGTGATAACCAGTGCTACCAAGAAAAAGAGACAAGTGGTAGTAGTGGGTGACTCCCTCCTGAGAGGTACAGAGGCTCCCATCTGCCGCCCCGATGCGCTCTCTTGGGAAGTATGCTGTCTCCCGGGGGCTCGTATCAGGGATGTCGCCAAGAGCATACCTAGCCTCATACAGCCCACAGACTAATACCCGTTGCTGGTGTTTCATGTGGGGGCCAGCGACACAGCCGGCAGCAGCTTGAGAAACATCAAAAGGGATTTCAGGGCCCTGGGTTCTACAGTCAAAGACTCTGGGGCACAGGTGGTATTCTCGTCGATCGTCCCGGTCGAAGGGCAGGGGCCTGAAAGGGCCAGACGTATCTGGCAGGTCAACTCGTGGCTCAGGGAGTGGTGCTACAGCCAGGACTTTGGGTGTCTTGACCACGGGGCGTGCTTTCAGAAGCCCGGGCTGCTAGGGGCGGATGGCGTGCACCTAACTGAGAAGGGGAAGAGTGTGCTTGGTCGAAGACTTGACAGACTCGTCCGGAGGGCTTTAAACTAGTGTTGCTGGGGGAGGGGGAGCACAGTTCAGCCCACTGCTGGCAGCCTGGCGCCAGTGCCAGCACCAAGTGCCCAGAAGATGGGGAAGGATCACAGGTAAGTGCAAATGAACTTAAACTGCAGTACAAAACAAAGCCTGTCGCTCCAGCCAGCAAGTCGGCTTTGCTCAGAGCCCAGCTGAAGTGTCTATATGCCAATGCACGCAGCATGGGAAATAAACAGGAAGAGCTGGAGATGCGTGCACACGAGCAGGGCTACGACCTTGTTGGCATCACAGAGACGTGGTGGGACGACTCGTATGACTGCAGTGTCAACATGGAGGGGTACAGGCTTTTTAGAAAAGACAGGAAGGGGAGATGAGGAGGGGGTGTCGCTCTCTACGTCAGCAACCAGCTGGAGTGCGTGGAGCTCCACCTGGGGATGGAGGAGGAGCTGACAGAGAGCTTATGGGTCAAGATCAGAGGATGGGGACGGACAGGGGATGTTACGGTGGGGGCCTGTTACAGGCCGCCTGGCCAGGAGGACAGAGCAGGCGAAGCGCTCTATAGCCAGATAGGAGCAGCGTCGCGGTCACAAGCCCTGGTCTTCATAGGGGACTTGAACCACCCTGATATCTGTTGGAGAGACAACATGGCAGGGCACAGGCAGTCCAGGAGGTTCCTGGACTACGTGGACGACAACTGCCTCCTGCAGGCGATAGAGGAGCCGACAAGGAGGGGTGCCATGCTCGACCTTGTGCTCACCAACAGGGAGGGACGGGTGGGGGATGTGAAACTGAAGGACAGCCTTGGCTGCAGCAACCATGACGCAGTGGAGTTCAAGACCCATGGGGCAGCGAGGAAGCTACACGGCAAGCTCTCAGCCCTAGACTTCAAGAAGGCGGACTTCGGCCTCTTCAGGGACCTGATGGGCAAAGTGCCATGGGAGGCGGCCCTGGAGGGAAGAGGGGCCCAGGAAAGTTGGTCCACATTCAAGGAGCACCTCCTCCAAGCTCAGCAGAGGTGCATCCCCACGAAGAACAAGTCGGGCAAAAAGGCCAGGAGGCCCGCGTGGATGAGCAAGGAGCTCCTGGACCAACTGAAAGTGAAGAGGAAAGCCTACAGAGGGTGGAAGCGGAGGCAGGTAGCCTGGGAGGACTACAAAGAGGCTGAGCGAGTGGCCAGGGATCGGGTGAGGAAGGCTAAAGCCCTGACGGAATTGAATCTGGACAGGGATGTAAAAAGCAACAAGAAAAGCATCTACAGGTATGTAGGGGACAAAAGAAAGTCCAAGGAAAATGTAGGCCCCCTCCGGAAGGAAACTGGTGTCCTGGTTACCCAGGACATGGAGAAGGCTGAGGTACTCAATGACTTTTTTTGCCTCAGTCTTCGCCGATAAGGGCTCTTGTCTCACTACCCAAGCGGTGGAAGGCACAGGCAGGGACTGTGAGGATGAAGAACCGCCCACTGTACTCGAAGAGCAGGTTCGGGATCATCTGAGGAACCTGAAGGTGCATAAGTCCATGGGACCTGATGAGATCCATCCATGGGTCCTGAGGGAACTGGCGGATGAAGTTGCCAAACCACTGGCCATCATATTTGAGAAATTGTGGCAGTCTGGGGAGGTCCCTGATGACTGGAAGAGAGGGAACATAACCCCCGTTTTTAAAAAGGAGAATAAGGAGGACCCGGGCAACTACAGGCCGGTCAGCCTCACCTCTGTGCCTGGCAAGGTCATGGAGCAGATTCTCCTGGAAACCATGCTAAGGCACATGGAGA